>OZ037744.1:28142480-28352480 GCA_964035475.1 Salix caprea
TTCAATCCTCTATCGTACAGAAAAGGTTTAGTTTGTGACGCAAATCAGGGGATAGACCACCATGAAATTCACACCATCAATGGTGGTAGAAGCTTGAAAGCAACCTGTCCATATCATGGGATTGGAAGTAAATGAAGGAACAATCATTTGCTTCAAAAGCCCCTCGTGCTGGGGAGGGTGATCCATTGGAGTTGGATTTCCAATTCACCACATTCCACATTTTTTAATCTGAGGAAGAGATCTTGAACAACGTTGCCATCACTGTAAACAATGCAGCTATCTTCAGATAAGCAGTTTTGCCGGCTCGGTTGTGTTCTTGTGATGACAGTGCCATTTGGTAGCCCAGCCAAGTTCATCTTCAAGGTCTCTATGAATGGCCTAATATCAAACTCGGCCTCTCCCATTTTATCGTCTTTGGTAAACAAGTCATGGTCGTAGACGATCTGAAATCACAAGGAAACATGAATATGAATCTGGGAGTATTGGGAAAGCATGATACATAGCAAAAACATAACAGATGTTATTTTCTGCATGCATTAAGTGATCCTATAACTATAGGTCGAGGAAGTAGAAAGCCTTCAACATTAAAGGGTACTACTCTACGCCCAGAAATGGTGCGTTCTTGAAGTTAGTAATTCATTGACTACCTCCTAGTTTTCAGGTTCTTGTGTTTGGAGTAAGTGATTGTTTTGACTTTTAAAAGTTCACGGAGCAAGACATCAAGCACGCAGCTGTCCCTCCACAATATACTGCATGTTCCACATCTGTTACGAGGAGTCGGCTGTAGGAACACTGTTGAGTTCTCATATCCAATATGTTGTATTTAGTTTAATTTCAGTTTCCAGAATAAGAACTGCTTAAGTCAGTTGTATAAGCAAGTAGGAGGAGAGATCCGAGCACTATGTATGAATATAGCAATCACTATATAGAATCACATTCTGTATAATGTCAACAGCAACAACAACCGCAGTGCCGTGGTCCAAGAACAATAATGAAATGCATGTGAGGTTACAAAACAATGATGAAATATGATGGTTGGTTTTGATACTAAATCAGAGAATCAGAATTAAAAGGTACAAGCAGAGGAGAGGCCCATGCATTCTGTGAGGACATTACAAATACTGTGCAGTACCAACGTGGGATTACTCAACAAATTGATGACAAATTTTCTCAACAGAAAAAAAGGAACAATCCCAATTTGATTCTGCATGTCTCTCAAGTAAATAAAGGCTGACATGAAGAAGCATTACTGGCCAGTGATGGATATCGGTGAATATAGAGGTTCTGTGACAATCTTCATCATAATGGAAGATTGGTGATTTTACAATTGGAGCTGCACCTTTCAATGAAGTGCCATTTTAAGATTTCACGGACTCACCTTAAGTAATCATAATGAGCCACAGGCAATGAAAATAATGTTGCTCCTACCAACTAAAAAGAAAGACAAGATAAATAGAGATGGAACCCGATATCGATCGACTGAAAAAATTGAATGAATTTGAGATGTATTTTATGATGAAGTTTAACTCTGTTTCCTTCTTGTCTCTTTCCCATTAGGGGGTCTTAGGAGGATAGGGGTGTCAAGGGTTGCAGTATTGAGCACTGATGATTCAGTTTAAACCACATCCTCTGTAATGTTAACTAAATGTTTCCAACATAACTCAATTTTTCAAGGCTCCTTCAACCAGTTAGGCTTTTTGAATTCAGAAAGATTGTTATAATTCTCATTTTTTAAATAGATTTGCAGTTGGACAAAGAGCACTGAAGAGAAGGTAATCATAAAAGTAGTTCATTTCTCCACAATAAACATGTTCATGCATGTCCCTTGCTGAAATATGTCCCAATGTGACAAAACATAAAACTTACCAGCTTGACTGGAAGATTAGGATCTGCAACAGAAAGTGTTAAATCTTCATTCCAGTGTGGGTTAACGTCCTTCTTGACCACACGAGTTTTCAGTTTCTGCAGCAAATGTTTAGTCATAAAATTAGCAGACTAAAACGGCCTGAAAGAAGAAAAACATTTACTCCAAGTAGATATGAAATACTACAACATTTGCATCCTACAGTACTATTAAGTAAAAAAATCCCGACAGGAAATTAGATGGGGACAAGTTAAATAAATGTAAAAAAGAAGAAAAAAGCTTGAAAAGCGATAAAATATTCTAATCTATGTGTGGTTCTTGTATTCTTGTTATATACAAAAGCAATCAAAATCTATTCACAAAACCAGAGGAGATAGCTGGAGTCATCCTAAGTTAAACTTGCTAGCATAGCATGCTGAACTGTCAAGATTAAAGAGAAGATGTCGAAGAAATTGTACCATCTTATGTTGCAGTAAGAATCGTACAGAAAACGCACATACAGAAATTGGAGGTGTCGAAGAAATTATTTTGCACCAGGATTACAGCAGAAAATGAGAGATTAGCTTCCAGATTTTCTAAATAAAACAACTTGGCAGCAGCCAACTAGCATTGACCTTTTCTTTTTTGCTAACTTTTTTTTTTTATTCTAGAAAACCCATCCCGGAAAGCACACTTTATGAGTCCAGGTGAGTGAATAAAACCTCGTCTATCCCAGGCTTTTACAAGAAATGCACGTCCTGACTTGAATTCGAGACATGCTGTGCAGTGTTCAAGGCCTTTGCCACCAGGCCACACCCATGGGGGACTTTTTATGCTAACCTTGCTAATCCTGAATTTCCCCTTACGAGAACTTAAGATTAACATCCAAAAATAATATGTTCTCTCAATTTCTGGCTTCTGATTATCAACCCAACCAGCAAGATATTATACATCATAACTCATTAATCTTACCACAACAATTTGGTTGAGGGCATAATAGCATCATAGACGTAAGAACATAGTTTCCCAATAAGAGAAAAACATTTGAGCATCTAAGAAATACACGAGACTTGAGATTTCTGGAGTTGCGTTAAAACACCATCAAAACAGAATTAATTTTCTTTTTTCCTTGAAAGAATTAAGAACCCAGATTCAAAAATACAACCCAGGATTAAAAAGTTCTTTCCTTTTTTCGAGATTTTCCGATCACGAAGAAGAAACAGCACCAAAAGAAAGCAAAGAACAAATGAGGGGGAAATAAGAACAAAGAAAGAGCACAAAATTATATGAGAGATGAGAAAAAACAAGTAGACAAAAAGAAAAAAAAAAAACCTGTTTGCCCATCCTGATGACAACATAAGGATCACTGCTACGAACATCACGCACAGCAAGGTTAATACCACGTTTTACACGAACTCTGAGCAAACCCAAAATGCTCTCCATTAAACACAAAGCT
This sequence comes from Salix caprea, assembly GCA_964035475.1. Lineage (NCBI taxonomy): Eukaryota > Viridiplantae > Streptophyta > Magnoliopsida > Malpighiales > Salicaceae > Salix > Salix caprea. Next base: position 28,145,780 of record OZ037744.1, read on the forward strand.
TCTCCTCCTCGAGGTGTTGTTGGTTTTAAGTTATTGCTTTTCTTGGATCGCCTTCCCTCTTTTATATTACTGCATTTTCAACAAACAAGCCCCACCCATGATGAAACAGACAGAAGAGTTTCCAAATTCCATCAAATTTAACTATCTGATTTTCTATGCACAACCTGTTACAACTGTCTATAATATTTCTTTAACAGATTAAAAAAACAAAAACAAGAAACAGAGAGGCCCACCTGATGCCAAGTCCGTTCTACAGGTTTTCTTGTCAGGTAAAAGAGCGGCGAGTGAGTTTGAGAGGGAGGAGGGTGAGAAATGGTGAATTGGGCGAGGCTGGCATGAGATGGCGTGGCATGGGAGTGGGGTTTAGAAGAGGAGGAGATGGAAGGGTTAACGGGACATTCGGTGGACAGAATCCGGTTAGTTAAGAATAGCTGATGGTTTTGTCTTTCATTAGACAGACAGCTAGCTGATCCACCTTTCCCTTCTCTAAAAATTTTGTTTTTTTTATATATTCTTTTAATTATTTTAACACGTTAATGATAAAAATAATTTTTAAAAATAAAGGGTTTTATTTTATTATATATATTTTGTCTCTTCCCACGTTTCATGTCGGCTAACTTAGCCGGACAAAATTCGTTGACCAGAGAAGAAGCAGCTTCCCCAGCCGTCTGGCTCAACGAGTTTTACGCGTATTTATTAACTTAACAATTGGGTGGTGTCGTATCTAGACTGGTTCCACAAACAAAAATATATTAGCCAGAAGTTCAGGTCAAAAAGTCAACTCTCAAATCGCCTGATCCATAAAAAAATTCAATTTCTTGAATTTTTTCGTCCCTTTGCTTTCAATGATTTGATTTGATTTGATTCGATTTATTTTTTATAATTTTTATATAAAATTATAAGTGGCCTAACGTTAAAAGTAACATAAAACTACCTTCTTATTAGTTAAACTCTTTTAATTGTTTGGTTTTTCCCTTTTATTTTGGATGGATTGATTGATAGATAAATTGTGTTTATATTTATGTGTTATATTATTTGTCTTGGATGTTTAAGCCTTTGATGTTATTTTGTAGTTGATAGGAGAATAATTTAGAACGATTTTTCTTTTTTAAAAAAAAATGATAAAAGAAAACATAAAATGAATGAATTTAAAAGATCTAACAACTTGTAAAAATAGTGTTCAAGGAACCAAAATCATTTTCTATGTTAAAATAAAAAAGAAAAACATTTTATTTGATTCTTTTCTTATCTTAAATAAATATACATTTCTAATTTGATTATTAATTGAATCCTTGGTTTCAAATCTTCTTCCTTTAAAGTCAAACTTATATATATTGCTAATTTTATATTTCATTTTTTTATATATAAATAGACACAATTGTTGATCTGTCCGAAAAGTAAGTAGGTTAGCAACACATATATATTCAGTTTACCTATTTTTCTTTGACTTTTTTGTCCTTTTAATTTATTTTATTTTTTTGCTTATGTCCAAAAACAATTTATTTTTCTATCCTTGAATTTGAGAGAGGAGAGATAACGTCACCTAACAAAGGTCGGTGAATCATATTTTAGCAATAAAAAAATTGATTTTGATATCAAGAAGTTATATTTTAAGAGAAAAGTGTCATTTAGGTGTTTTTCATCCTTTATCTTGCAAAGAAAAAAAAGTAGATTAGGGCTTGATTAATTTGGATTCAAGTTAATGTTCCATTTTTTAAAATGATTCAATGTTAACTTAAGTTTAAAATAAGGTTAATGAGGTATTTAAATTTTTTATTTTAGATATTTTTAGGTGAAAAAAAAAGTTTGCAAATAGAATTTTTGGATCTATAGAATGAGCCCTTACTTTACATCTAAGATAATTAAATACTAACTAAACAATAAACTACATGCCTCTTTTACTATACACACAGACTCAATTCACTATTTATTGCTATAATAAAATTACTATTTTGCCTCGCGAGCCAAAAAATTTTAACCCCGGGACCAGGGGTATTTTTGAATTTTTCAAGAGACACGTATGATATTTCAGGATTTGTTTCACATTGAAACGACGAATATAGTCCCCTTAAAGGACAAAATAAGGCAAACCTGACCGGGGGTACTTTAGCAATTTCCATGAGACATGAATGATATTTCTGAATTTGTTGCATAGTAAAACGACAAGTTTATCCCCCTTAAACAAAAAAAAAAGGTGTCAGGCCCGTGGGTATTTATGCATTTTCCATGGTGATTTTTTCGTGGTTGTCGTGTGGGTCCAGTGGTGTGTTGGTAATTGTCTATTATTTTATTATTTATTTTCGAAAATACTGCAGGTGCGTTGTACGGATGGACTGTGGTGTTTCCGCCGCAAACACCCTTCTGGTTGCACGTATGACTTCATACGGTAGTCAGAAACCGGCTTCCGTCATGTCGCATGGTGCGCCGACATGTCCTCTTTCTCCCGGTGCGGTGCGTGTCAGGGTAAGGTGGCCGGTGAAACTCCGGTGGATGATTTTATTTTTTCATCTCTTTTCTCTCTCATGCTGGCCAGAAATACACGTCGGGCCTTGATGTTTACGAAATGTTTATTTTGGTCCCTAGTCTTTTAATTTCTCTTTTATTATTGTTTTTTTTAATATAGTTTTTCATTTGTTTCAATTGTGTCCTTCAATTGAAACTGATTATATAGGTTAGGTTTCAATTGAGTCCTTATTCTTTTGATTTTCGGTTTGCTTTTGGTTATTTGGCGTTTTTTTATGAGGCTTTTTCTAAAATCTTAATTATGATTCATTACTATAAAATAATAAGAATTATATTATAAAATTATTCAATTATATACCATTCAATTTTATATTTATTTTATATATTATTATAACATTTGTAATATTAGCAAGCACAATTTTTGTACAACTTTTCATGATTGTTGGATTCGCAAATCAAGATCATTATAAGTCAAGCTTTAAAATTGATAGTTGAGTTTGACACAATAGATAATTTACCCCAATACATCAAGATTATAATAATCACCCTTAGACAATGTCCTCACTTGGCCACAAGCACAAGAAATATAAAATCAAAACAAAGATTGTTCAATTCTTTGAAGAGTTTAGTTTAATTAAGAAACAAGCTAGAAAAAAACCATATTCTTTATAATTCAATATATGGAAATGAGTATGTATTCAAATTTGAAAATTAATTCTTACAAAAAGTTATTTGTATTCTTGGAAATAAACCCTTAAAAATTAAAATAACTTAAATCGCTCATTTGATCCAATTTGAGATTAAGCCCAAAATAACCTAAAACTCACTAAATAACATAGAAATAATAAAAATAAATATTATGAAATATATGACGAGCAATAGTTATTTGAATAAAAGAAACTCCCTCCTTGTCAAAATTATTCATTAACAAATAGCTTACATAATTTTCTTGTCTTAATAATTCTAGTTTGCCTCCATCTTTAGTGTCCATTGTAGATTAGAATTCTCCTTCCAATTAATCTTAATTATATATTAGAATTATCCTCCCAATTAATCTCTTTAATATATTAAAATTCTTTTCCCAAATAATTCATGTTTTTTTCTTGTTGGATTAGGAAACATAAAATACTTAGCAAAACAAACCTAAAGATGTTTAGATTACTTCAAAAGTCATAAAGATTAGTCTTTAAGATCATCTCGAATATGGATCAAACTTATCAAGGTTTGCTCTTCTTGGGTTGTTGGTTTTTCATAATTCATAGTGGCTTACATGTCTTGCAAGAGCCTATTAAAAGCTTCATTGAACTTCTTTTCTTCAGCCCTTACAACTAGACCTACTAAAACTACTAATGGATCTTTTAGTATGTGTTGAATCACATAATTCCTTTTCTCCTCAAAATATTTTTTTATAATGCATGTCACACATTTGAAAGGTTAACCTAGGTTGACTTGAGTTTATCCAATATATCATTGTTTTAATATATTTTTAAGATATCAACTTGATTTTTTTTTAGTTAAACTATATTTTTATCAATTTTTCATGTTATCTTTGAACTCATCAAGTCAATCGAGTTATACCAGTTCAACTCTTATTTTTTTTACTTATGTTTGAAATTTAAATTGCACAATTCTTAATAATTTTATTTTTGGATTTGAATTAAAAAAAATTGGTTGAATTAATATATTTAATTATATATTTAAATATAAACATAAACAATACAACCCCGAAGCAGAACGTCAAAACATTTCGTTCCAATTGAAAAAACAAAACATCAACTAAAACGGAATTGACAACTTTGGTTTTAGTGGCTCACTACCTTCTCTCTTATAATTCAACTTTCATCTTAAAAATGAAGCCATAAAACTATTTAGGCATGCATTACTCTTCTTTTCCATTTGTTTTTCAATAATTATAGCCAAATACACCAACTTATCTAATTCCTTATAAGGTTAGCTCCATCATATTAGTTATGTCTTTATGTAACCCGTAAGAACTTGGACATGATAACTTCTTCCTTCTCAACTATGTGTCTATTTGGAAGTGTGGTTGCGGTTGCTTTTGAAAGTGTTTTTCGTTCAAAAATACATTAAGATTATGTTTTTTTTTTTTTTTTTTAAAAATCATTTTTAACATCAGCACATCAAAATAATCTAAAAATATCAAATTCTAATTTAAACTTAAAAATAAAAATAAAAAATTTTTAAATTTTTTCAAAAACGCTTTTGAAAAACACTCCCAAACACTCCAAATATTAGCTATAATCATAGCAACTTCCAAATCCTTATAATACTTTTTTATACTCTTATGATCATGTGCAATAATTTATAATTTATTAAATAATTATCTAAAATAATATATGGGATCATACTTTTTTTTCATAATTGTTTTTTTAAGGTTAACAACTTTGTTTCTAAACTTATTGTTACTTAATGATATAAAAAAATTAGATGCTCGTGAATTTAAACACTAACTAAATACGAGAATATTTTTTGATACAGCGATAATTTCATAAGAGCAAACCAAGATAAATTATAAAAAATAATTTAAAATCAATCAAATATTAAATGATAAAATTGAAGAAAAAAACATTAAAAAATATTCAATTTAAAGAAAAAAATAAAGGTTAAATTAAAAAAAGAAAAAAAAAGTGTATTTCACTGTTTATTTACACCACTTGAATATAATAAGTAATTACGAAGTAATGCTGCGTTTCAATCATAAGATATTTACCGTAATTTACTCAAATGGTTTGTAGGAGGAGCATCCAATAAATGGCAAAATAAAATAAAATAAAAATATTGAACCTTTTATCGAGTTAATGAGGTGACGAGTCAACTCGAGTTTTTTTAACTCATCACACCAGTTCAATTCTCGCTGTAGCTAACAGACCTTTCCTGAATCCTCATCCTTCCCGCGCTTTCACAAAACCCCGAAAAAAGAAACCAGAAAATGGACACACCGTGGGAAGAGGCACTAGACCTAAACAACTCGTCAGACTCAGACTCGGACCTCCTTTCTCTCCGCCCTCTCAAACGCCATCAGAATTTCAACCCCTCCACCACCACTACTGGTGGAAGGGGTGGACCTCACCACTCTCTCCCCCAACCACTACTTGGGCGCTGCTCTCAAAACACCCAAAACAACCCACCACCGCCACCAATCACTTGCTCCAAAATACCGGGCCCTGCTGGAACCGTAAAAGCTGCCATGCACCGCCGCAAGAGTCATATTAATGAACATCTGATGGAAGAAGGAGAAGAACCGATCCCTACTCAAGAGTACATTAGAAGGGCTGTGGTGGGTAGTGGTTGTGCTGAAGATAATGATTTCACCAGTGATCCATGGCTCTCTGCCGTTGATTTTGTTCGTCATCAAGGTTGTTCTTGATCTTTTCTTTTTCATTTGATGTTTGGCTTTTTCTTTCTGTCTTTTATTCATTTGGATTATGCAATTTAGGTTTGGTGGTGGATGGTGATGGTGCAATTGGGATCCCTTTGAGTGTGATAAAGAGATGGGCTAGTTTTGATAGAGTGGCTCAGGTAGTTATTCCTAATTATGAATTTTATGTGTTTAATTTAGAAGTCACAATTAGAAGCATATTTGGGCTATGTTTGGTTCCTGAGAAAGCAAGGGAAAGTAAGAGAAATGCCCATGTTTCCTAATTTTAGGATAGCTGAATGTATTACTAATTTATTGTCTACGAAATTTTAGTGAATCTTATTTTCTATGTTTAAAAATGTGATTAGGTTGTTGCCATTGTTAAATCATGTAGACCAAATGGCCATGGTGATATGATGGTGACTCTAAAGGTATGTTTACTGGAGTTTTGATTTTGCTGATAAAAAAAAGGTTTTGATATCAAATGCAGATAGATTTCTTGTTGTCTTCTTTAGGAATTATGCATGTATTTTGGTATAACGGAAATGGGTTCTGAATTAGGATCCCACGGGTACAATCGATGCTAGCATTCATCACAAAGTCCTCACCGATGGAGATTTTGGAAAGGACATATCTATTGGAGCTGTGATGATAGTCCAAAAGGTTCACTATTATTCTTCCCCTGAAACCACGTTCATGATAAATGCTCCTAGATCATGGCTTTTCTTATAACATTTTGAACAAGAGGAGTGTTATTGTCTCTAAATATGGACTTTGAAACTCATTAAACTTATGTCTCAAATTGGAATCAATGAGATAGTTTCTGCTTTGAGAGATTGATCAAAGAATGCTGTTTACAGGTTGTGGTTTTTTGTCCTACACATTTTGCACGTTATCTCAACATAACACTTAGTAACATGATCAAGGTATGTGTTCTTTCTGGTTGATGCAATTTTCCAAGTTATCAGTGAAGAAAAACTCTCATCACCCACTTCTATGAGCTTATAGAAATGTCCCATTGCTATGTTAATTCAAAAAGAGCTCTCATACTATGTAATTTTTATGATTTAACATGCTGGGGGTATATGTTGAGCCAATCTGAAATTTTTGCTCTATACATCTTGATGCAATGGTGTAGTTACTGATTTTGTTAGGATCTAGAAATTCATATTAGTTCCATATTTTCAAATTCTAAAACATGCAAATACTGATCTCTTAATAGAACAGTGATTTCCTATGTCTGAAATCAAAGCAACTGATTTGAGTTTGTGGTCCTGGATTATAAGAAATGCTTAGATGTTCCATGCCAATTGATATTCATGTATAAAAATGTGTGCAATCATGCAAGTGTTTATATGGTTGATAGATAATATAATACCAACCTTTTTCAGGTCATCTCTAAGGATGGCAGAGCTTCACCAGAACAAAATTGTTCTGCTTATGATTTAACAGTCAAAAGTGCTGCTGTAGCTTCTGGTAGGACACAGTCTTTGCACTTATTTTTCTTTTTGCCTTCTGAAATCTAAAAACACTTGGTCTTTAGATTATATGCTTGCTCTCCTTGTAAGAGCATTTAATACTTTGGATGGTGTTACATTTGTCAGAAAGAAATGCCTGATACAAATGCTTATGATCCCTTTAGATATCACAGGACAGGGTGAAAGATCACAGATGACACAAAATCTATTCTCATTGTCACAAGGAAGAACAGAAGGAATCATGAATAGTCTGAGACAACATGCTATGGCAGTTGCATGCATTGATGAACAGATGGAAGAAGGTGCACCAATAAGAAGCAGATGCCATAGCATTGGAAGCAACAGAAATGAAAATGCTCCTCCAATGGAAGATCATTTATTGGCGAGACAGGATTTGGATAGTAGCCGAAGAGAAACGGATGTTGAAACAGACACTGGTGACGATGACAATGGATCTGTTACAAGTGAGAAGCTAAACAATCACAAGGCAGGAAAAGAACATTTATCGGAAGGTACTACATATGGTACTTCTGCAGCAGACTCAGTTGGTGCCATTGACAACCAAGAAAAGAGGAGTTATAGCGGAACTGAAGATAGACTACCACCAACTTCAAGAGCTGCATTGCCACAATGGACAGATGAACAGCTGGAGGAGCTTTTTGCATTTGATTGAGTTGCTTAAGCTCCAATTCTGACTAGTATTTTGATCACGTTGAGGATAAACTGAAATCAAATTCGAAGTTTAAAGGTTTGTGTCCTTTTCTTTCTCTCTTTTTTAAGAAAATGGACTCATCTGCAGTGATGAATATGCTTTAATCTAGTGATAGTTGCGCACGCAGAGTGGCCTAAAAGTTAAAACAGACTGTTTCCTTGGCGTTGTTTTTGTCGTAATCTTTTTGCAGGAAAAGTTATGGTTGAACCCACAATTATCTGATTATGTGCATGGTATTTCACTGTATATTCATCCCGTCGTTTTTCCTTTCTAAGAAAATTTAGACACTTAATTAAGATCTAATGCTTGAAAATAGCTTGCTTGCATCTACATAAATGATTAACAGTAGAGCTCTTTTTTTCTTTCTCGCCTTCTTGCGCTGTCAATGGACATGCTGTAATGAAATAGCTGGCATATCCATTGAAAATCTAATATAAAAAAGAGAGAACAATTATACACACACACAACTCAATCAATCAAGAAAGCCAATATCAACCATATAGTAGATGTAGTAGATGGCTTAGTTGTAAGAATTTAGGATTAAAGGGTTTATTTTTCTTGTAATTTCAGGTTCAAGTTTTGTGATTGTTAATATGATGGTTACTGGAGGTTTACATGGTTGCTAATTTCAAAACCTGTAAGATTAGTCAAGCTGTGTGCAAACTATGTCAGACACCCATGTTAATCTAAAAAAACCAAAATGATAGCCATTTGTTGGCTTGGATTAATTCAAAAAAAGAAAGACCAAACACTTCGGGGAAATTCTTTCAGTATTTTTTACATAATAATATTTATTGCATTATTTTAAGGTTTGGAGAGGCTTAAGAAAAGTTCATGTAATTTGATAAAATGATAGTTGTTAATTTGATCATTGAATTAAGTTACAATTTTGACAAACTATTATAAAGACTCTTTTTCCTATTAAATTTGTAATGATAAAAAAAAAAAAAAAAAAAAAAAAAAAAAAAAAAAAAAAAAAAAAAAACCCTTTAAAAATAGCCTAAAAGTAACTGTGGTATTGTCTTTACATCCCTTGATGTATTTGGATTATTTTTCATAATTAGCTTAGGATTTTTAATTTAAATAGTATTTGGGTGGTTAGGAATCCTAAGGTTAGATGTATTCTATTAAAGTAAGTTTTAATTAGGAATACTTTCTATAAAAAATGTTAGATTTAGAACTAATATAAATAGGAATGTGTAGTTTATTTTAAGAGGATTCAAACACTATCAAGGAATAGAGAAAATCTTTATATATATATATATACTATTAAAAATATGAATAGCTTGAATCTTCTCAAAATAAACAAGACATCTTTATTTATATTAATTTTAGATCTAACATCCTTTATACAAAAGAATTCCAATTAAAACTAAAATCATTTATAGAAGAAGATTCCTAATTAGAATTTACCTAACTAATAGAATCCATCTAGCATTAGGATTACTAACTAATAAAATGCTAATTAAATTACAAGTTCTAAATTAAATAGGAAAAAATTAAAATACAATAAGGTAAATAAAAACAATATCTTATAGTAATGTTCAGGCCATATTTAAAGACCTTATCATTTTTTTTATCATTAGGAAATTTTGATCCAATAGAAAGTAGTCTTTTAGATTTTTTTTATCAAAATTATAACTTGATTCAAAAGTCAAATTAAAAGTTATGTGCATTTTTATCAAACTACATCTTAGACTTTTCTTAAACCATTCAAAACCTAAAAAGCTTTTATTATTAATGAAATAAATCAATAAATATTATTATACTAAGAAAATTGAGGGTATTTTCCCATGTAAGTCCTATTTACTTCTAAAAAATATTTCATTGAATTATCCGTCAAGAATTGAATTCTTCCTCTTCAAATGAACAAATACTTTGCATACAGTATTGTAGCATGTCATTGATGTGTGAACTTCAAAATTTAATCCATGGCATGTACATGCTAAAAAAGTCATATTTAATGTTATACTTTCTATTTATATAAAATCCATTTGTAGTTTCTTTACATATTTCATTTCTTTATCATCTCTACTTCAAATACTTCAACATTTGTATCTAAGAAGACTTCAAAATAATCTTTCATGATATCTTTGGAAGAATTGTCATAAATTACCATGTTTTTCATGTTTTGTTTTCAAGTTCTTCAAAATCACTACATGATAATAATTCAAGAGCTTTCTTGATTTATTTATTCATTTGATATTAGAACATGAAATGTCAACAAATAAAGTTATATTTGCAAAAATATTGTTGTCACTATTATAATATTAAAAATATCTACTTTGAGGAGACAACATCCCCTCCATATATTTTTATTTGCTATTTTAAAAGGTTGAACAAAAAACAAATAATAACAATCTAATTAATTATCCATCCAATTATAACAATGCATAGTAACATTTGCACCATGTTTAAAAAACATCATCATTTTTTATCACTATAAAATTTTGATCCAATAAAAAACAAAAACTTCATAATCTTCTATTAAAATTACAGCTCAATCCAATAATCAAGTTAAAAATATCATGCTCATTTTCTCAAACTAAAATCTTGTTTAGCACTACATTTAAAAAAAAAATATTATTTGTTTATTTTAATTAAATATTTTTAGTGTTTTGAGATCATTTTCATGTGATAATATCAAAAATAAAAATAAAAACTATTTTAATACATTTCTGAACAAAAAAACAATTTCAAAAGCAATAAATCATAGACTCTCCTGAAAACCTAAACCTAACCTAAACAAGACCTTAATCATTAATGAAACAATACAACAAACATTATCAATATAGAAGAAGCTTCGCCACGTCAAAACAAACGCTCCCTGATGTGGTTATTTAACCAACAAAATTGGAATATAATTACAAGTTTCGACAGCTTTGTCACCGCTCCAAAGTGTCCTATCGGATCAAATAATAAATTTCGCCAGGCCCCTATACCTCCACATGAAGGATTCACTCTACCCACTAAAACAACACCCCCATGTAAATATCAAACATAAAATTGCATCTATCAAGTAATCATCATTGGCATTGAGTCACAAACCAAAGCTTTTCTGTATGAAACTAAATTCAAAACTTCCCCCGTCCCAGAAACTTTTGTATTTGCTTCAATAACCTAATGGGAAAACTTTCCTTAACCTCTCAGCAGACAGGGATGCTCTTTTATTTGTTGGCTCAAGCACCAGGGCATATTTGAAATCTGTAAGAACAAGAAGTTTCATTGGTCCATGGGGTTGGGCAATAAGATTAGAAATAAGTAAAGGAGGTGCGTTAGAAGAATTCCAAGATCAAAAGATATTCAGAATATTGCCAGTCTCAACAAGCCGATACAACGAAATAGCTCAAGAAAATCAAGATTGTCCTTTAATTGATACCGACATCGTTTAATTTGGATCCATTTAAATTATCCTTGTTTTCTGTAGACATCACCTGCATTTGGCTTAAAACCTCGGAGTAGGTAACTAAAAGATGAAACAAAGAATGAACCTATTCGAAGAAGGATGTAATGTGATGAAATGAAATGACGTACCTTCAATTGCATCCTTGTAGTAACCAAGCATCTCTCTTGCTGTCCCTCTTCGCAAATAGGACTTTACATTCTAAAAATGAAATAAAAAATAGGAACCAATGTTATAGTAGTCTGAATAAAGCTACAGGACAGTCCAATAAATCTCCAGAAACAACTGATGTTACAGCTGTACTATGCTAGCCTTATCAAATTGGCAGGTTTCAAAGTGAATTTCATCATTGATGAAAAATAGTTAAAACAAGCAATCTGTAACAAAGCTAATCAAAATAGCAAGAAATCACCTTTTTATCAAGGTTGATAGCCTTTGAACAATCTGCTTCAGCTTGATGGAAACTGAAAGAAATGAAATTCGTCAACCAAGTACAATAAAATACTAACACGACAACGTTCAAGAATAAAACAATACCTCCCCAGCTCAAGATATGCTGCAGCTCTGTTACTGTAATATGTTGCATTCTTGTCGTTAAGTTTGATAGCTTCGTTATAATAGCTAATAGCCTTCTGCCACTGCTTCTCCTTAAATGCTTGATTGCCCTTCATCATAGAAATGGGTGGCAAGTAAAGAAGTTCAGGCTCTAGAGATTCATTAATTAGTATAGCACAAAACATTTGCAAAACATTTGACAATGAAACAATATGGAACTGATTAATCTTTTGCATGACATCAAACATTGATGGTCATAAAGCTAACTACTAACATAATTTCCAAACTATGAGAATCCCAAGTCTTCCATCTTATGGATTCCTGGATAAGTTGAAATGAAAGGGCATATTTATAGAACGTGATCAAATTTAAATATAAACATCCATTTATTTAGCAGCATCACCAAGCTTATGTCCAGATGTTGTTGGTCTGTAATCTTCCCTTGTGCATCTTCCTTTAAACATCTTGTCATTTATTTATTGAAGCTATTTAACACCATTTAAAAAAAAAGGTGGAAGGAGCAACAAACAAGATGCCAATTTTCTCAAAACAAACTATCAATGGTTATAATGATCACAGATAATTGTAGTTGCCATGCTGATCATCAGTACAAGTGCACACCCATCAGATCTATATTTTTAAATAAAAATAAAATAATTTAATTTAATTCAAACTTATCATATAAACCACTGAAAATTAGCAGTGTCATTGACAAAACAAAATAGAAGCAAATACATTTAGAAAAATTCAGTGGTTTTCCTTTTCTCTTTCCATGAGAGGGAGAGAATCACAAGCTAATCATGAAAAGATGTTGAATTCACTAAATATATTTTCTTGATATTGAAACAAGACAGGCACTAGAACCAACATTAAAGTATATTTAATTATCTAAAACATTGTGCAAAAGGTGTACAATGAACAACTCGTTCATTATGACAGTAAATCAATCAGCAGATTCAGCACATCTCAGTGTAAGGCCCAGTATCTCGTGAACAGTTTGACACACGCTCCACTTCTGAGATGGATATGGAAATCGATTTAAAGTAGCATTAAAGTCATCAAATGAAAGATCAAGATAACCATGCTATGTGCAATCAAATTCAATCCAAAATAGAGTTTTGACAGGATAGACACATTAAAGAAGCATAATTTACCTTTTCTTTAGCCATCTCAGCAGAATTTCCCTGCATGTCTGTGTTCCTTGATTTAGATTTCACATATGTCTCTGCCTGTTCTTGCAGAGATGCATACATGATCTGCAATGTATCTAGTAAAAAGCGATCATTTCCATGCCTGGCTATCAAGGACACCGAAACAGGACACTTGTCGTAATATCCTAATGGCAAGGTGACCTGAAACATGAACAGGAGAAATAAATAAATTTAAGTGACAAAACTTTGCCATTATAATAGGAAACAGGAATTTAGTGCCATGTCTAATTGCCATTTGCGCATGCATGTGAGCATGAGTGTGTGTGTGTGTGTGTGTGTGTGTGAGTGAGTAAATGTGTGTGTGTGTGTGTGTGTGTGTGAGAGAGAGAGAGAGAGAGAGCTTCACCTGACAGCAACCCGATAGGCTAGCAATGCTTAAAAGACTAAATGAAGAGCTCTGATATTCTTCAGATAAAATCTCCTTCCCACCAAGTTTTGGAGGAAGATAAGCTGTTGTAGGGAGAACCAGTATCCCATCATCCTGGATTGCCACAGGAATTAAAAGAACAAAAAAGATGAGGTATTTAAGCACCGTCAATATAGCCATTCTGAATAAACAAATCAAAATAAGATAATCAACAAGATTGCACTATGAATGGTATTCTCTATTTGGAAAAGCAATTGCTTCAAGCTCCAAAACCCTACTCATACCAATTACACAAATTAATTGGTTCCTTCAAGCAAACAAAAAATAATGTTGTTGTTGTTGTTGTTTCAATTATGTTCTTTTCCCCAAGACTTAAGTTTATTTATTTGTGCAATAATAAAACCATTGAAATAGAACCATTGTAATAAGACTTTTCCCCAAGACTTGAGTTTGTTTATTTAGGAAAAAATAAAGCCATTGTATTAAAACTCTAATTGACTACATTTTGTCCTTTAATTGTATTCATTTCCATTAAAATTTGATTGAAGGTAACACAGAAAAAAATATTGTGCTTGATTGACACTAAGATAGCTTCTGCTTTTCAAATTGTTTTTTGCCTAAAAAAGCAATATATTGGTTTTTTTTATGTGTTTTATGATGGTTTTGATGTGCTGATGTAAAAAAAGAGATAGAAAATATGAAAAGGCATCGTTTCGATGTATGTTCAATTGAAAAGCACACTGCACCACATTACCAAACAAACAATAAGTGCATGTGCTAGTTTCCAAGTGTTTTCGCTTGTAAATGCATTAAAATATTATTTTTAACATCATCAAATCAAAACAATAAAAAAAACACTAAAAAATAATAATTTGAAGTTTTTTCAAAAAAAAAAAAATTGGAAAAGTGTGGAACAACCACACTCCCAAACAGCCTTCTTCTCTATGTCAATGTCAGCTTGTGATTAACAAAACATGTCATTTAATTTTTAACGAAGGATACTTTGGTTTATAAACACCATTGCTGACTTAATATTCAAATTGTAACATTTAAAAAAGAATACCTTCAATAGAGAGTTGATAGCCAAACGCATTTCTTCTCTAATAGACTTGCAGAGTTCAATCTCTGCGTCTGATGTCTTCATTATTTCATTCATCTGTGCTAAGAAATCAGGATCAAGAATTGGCTTTTCTGTGTTAATCCATTCCTCATGATTGCTTCTGAACTCGTATCTATTACAAAATAGAGACAAAATTCATATCTTCCTAAACATATTACTGGTGAAAATCAAATAAAAGGTATAATAAAATGAAGCATCCAACTTTCACGTTACACATCATGTTCAATTGCTCATCATGAATGTGAACATCACAGGATACTATCATCCTCCACAAGGTCAATAAACACATACAATTAAGTCTAAGATCACCTGGATCTGTCCAAAAAGCAGAGGATAACAATTATTTGGTTTGCTCATTGTAACTTGTAACTAAAGTTCACCCCAGAATAAATGGATCATAGATCAGTTGATGCAGCATGAGAAGTGTGCTACTGCAATCAAGGCTTACATGGCCTTAGACATTACATCAAAAACATGGTCTTTCTTTAGGGCTTATAGGTCTGCAGCAGAAGCCCAAAGCATACAAAGAGTTTGACTTTGGTTCCAGAGAGCAGCTACTTTATACAGAAGGTTGTCTGTTTGAAAATTATAACAATGATCTCAAGTTGGTATGACGATGACCAAGTAATGGCCTTTCTTGGAAAGTTTAGGTGCTCTTCTAACATTGGTATCTTAGTAGCCAAGTCTAATGCATTGAAAAACATACATAATTTGGTTGAGAACCCATGTTCAGCAAGCGCATCTACATTGGTCTTCTACATCTTGACCAGATTATCTTTATTAAGAGGAAGCCTTGTTTCTTGCAGGATGGGGAGAAATAGCAGATTCAATATGTACCTTTTGCTCCACAGACAATGAGACTTCTATTAACAGTATATTCAGAGTATTGATCACAATTTGAAGATAAGAAACAATTTATATTTCCATTACTTCTTGGTTTTCTATATACTTCTCTTTTATCATATATATTCTTTAGAGCTGTAATGTATTATTCATGACCAAATACAAGAATCACTACTGCTGACTATTAGAACCTGCTTTCACAACCCTCACACCTCTTCCCTATCTAATCATCTCTCTGCAGTCAAAATTACTGTCCTACAGATATTCCATTCATATAAATTGGATTCACAACCTACTTGCTTGAATTCAGTCATTATTTCTAGTAATGATTTTTCCATCTAAATTCTAACTACACCCGATTAGAAACCATAAATACATTTTATAAGCCATAAGCAACTGTTGCTCAATATCCCAAAGTTCTCCTAGCTCAGAAGTGGAGAGACCTAACCTAACCATCTGATAATTTCCCTCATTTTTATCTGATAAATTCTCTCATTAGCTGCAAACCCAAATCAAATTATGTTGAATTCATTGTTGGAGACAGCAGGGGGAAAAAAGTTAAAGAGTTTCAAAACTGATTGAAATTTGAACACAAAAGGTATTAGTATACACTTCTCACAAGGACCATGTACATAAAAATGATCTATAATGATAACACCTCCACCCCAAGGAACCAAAAGATCAGATGAAAAAGGCTATTCAGAAACTAATTTACATTGGTTTTCCCATCATATAACAGAATGCAGAAGAAAGAAGAAAGTCCTATGATGATGCAATCACAGACAGTAGATGAACTGTACTGTGCCTTCAGAGGAAATTTTGACTAAAAGTGCATCCTTTTTCGCAGCTTTTTCACTAAACGATCCATCATACATTCATACTTGATTAACATCTGAAAGAAAAGCTTACCTATGAAGAAGCTGCATGACATTTGCGAGCAATCTTATTGAAGAAGTTTTAACTTCACCATTTGTTTTCTTGTTATGAAACTCTTTCAAGCTTGGAACTTTAGAATTCAGATACACGTCAAGAATTTCATGCTTCAAAACTTGTCCTGAAGAGGCTTATTGAGGTATAATTTAGAGAAATTCCACCAAAGGAAAGCAAATATTTGTGAATTATAACGAAAAAAAATTACAACTCATGGTCAGAAGTTCAGGACATACTTCCGAAATGCTTTTCAGTTGAGTTAACCACCACCTGAGAAACTCTATCAACAGGAATCTTTAGTGATTGAAAACAATCATCTGCCATTATAATTTTCCTAGGACTACGTTGACCTCCAAAAGCAGGTTGAAGAAGAACATGACCAACACGTTGTAGAATATTAGGATCCTTAGCAAACCAACCTGCAGAAGTTGTTTCAGAAGTTAATCAAAATTCAGTATTCGTCAGGGCAAATGGAGAGCACCAAAAGGAATCCCATCGATACAAAGTAATATGCAATCAATGGCTAGACGAGAAAATGAAAATGATCTCTATGTCAGAGATGATGTAGCACACATGATCAAAACATAATAAATTACAAATAACATGGTATGAAAAATAGAGTCAATCTCAACTTCAGCACAAAGTTTTGATTGGTTTTATTTTATTTTGATCTCATTCAAGGAGCTTGTTAGACCAACAAAACCAGCTTAGGACATTCCAAAAGCTTGGATTAAGTAGAAGTTACTCTCCCTGAACAACAAACAATGAAAAATGATATCTGTCAGTTGGAGCTACTTCATATCATGTCAGTCGTACAGGTACTACAAAGCTTAATACTTCAGCTCATTATATAGATGTGCAACGAAAAGGCTAAACTTCACTGTTCACATCAAAGAAAATTGATATCATGAAGTAAAATTACACGACAGTAATTATATGATTAACCCTGACTATAACATTTGTGTGATTGATTCTTTTCTTGAAGAGGTAAAGCCAACATCAGTGAAAAAGAGAGCTAAACCATATCTTGTGTCCCAACTATATTTTTTAAGAGTTTAAAACATGTGGATCAGGTTGAAATGCACATGCATCGATCACATTTATACTTGAAATGATTGTGAGAGAAAATGTTCAATCAGAAAAAACCTATCTTGATTTGCAATAGAGAACAACATAGAACATTTAATAACTGCAATAACGTAAACTATAGGAAATCCAACAACATAATGTCCTTCACTTAACCAGGACCAAAATCAACAAGAGAATCCTAAAAAAGATGAATTCCAAAATGTTACGAAGACATACCAACAGTGTCAAGACTGGCCGAAACAGGTAAGACTCCTATCTTTGAAATAGCTCCATATGAGGGTCGAAATCCTACGACACCACAAAATCCAGCTGGTACTCTCACACCACCAACAGTATCAACACCTGCCATAAAATATTTGTATCAAATGCATATTCCAAAATTTACAACCATTCCAAAGAAATTAAATTGTTGTCCAGAAAAATAAAATTTTAGTAACAAGTGATCCCAAAATGCCAAAAATACACTACAAACTTGCACAATCTAAATAAATTTAACAGCATAAAGACCTGACCAACAAGCATCCTATATTACATAAACCAATAACAGAAAACAAAGAATCATGCATCCCATTTACAGAATAGCTTAGAACCAGGTTCCATTTCATTTGAGGAACCACGGAGCAGAGCACGGCACTATAACTTGCACAATATGTAAATCAACTTCGATTACACTATGATAATGTACATTAGGTTTCCATAACAATTATGATTACAATTATTATCGATTAAAATGTAGGTTATAGACATAAAATAACTCGATTACAAAACACTTTGAATTGCTAAAACATTTGGATGAAAGCAATTCAAAAGCTTCTTAAATCAAACCCAGCGATCAACACAAATCACCTGGTGGTCTAAGGAGCCAAGAAATCACACGCATGCCAAAAAGGCAATACGAAACTCACCCAAAGAAAAGTCGACCAGATTAGCAGCCACAGCCACAGCAGCTCCACTGCAGGATCCACCAGGTACTCGTGCAGGCACAGCAGGATTGGTAGGTGTACCATAATGCTTATTTTCTCCATGAATACTGAAAGCAAACATTATCATCATCACCATACCAAACGAAAGAAAAGAGGAGAGTATATACACCCCAAGTTTGCATTGCATCGTGTATCGAAAGAAATTCGAAAACAACAACATACCTATAAGCAAGTTCATCAATAACAGTTTTACCGACGCAAGTAGCACCCCCGTCAACAAGAGCTGACACTACAAGAGAGGTTCGTGAAGCTGCCTCGTGTGTCTTTGCCCACTCTGGATGACCGAATCCACTCACATATCCTTCTATCTCAAATCTGACAATCCAAATATATTACTTTCAAGAAATTAAAAAGAATAAATACGAGACACAAACTTTCCAGGAAATAAAAAGAATTTACGAAGGGGAGTGAAGGAAGATACAAGTCGGAGACGGCGAAGGTGAGGGCGGTGAGAGGGTGAGGAGCTTTAGGAGGAGGGGGCTGCGGCGGAGGAAGTAGCAGAAGCTTCTCGATAAAAGCGCCAAAATCCTGTCTAATAATAGATTTTTTAAGCTTTTTAGTCATTAACCAAATCCCAGCTAGTCCTAATCCTAATAACACCCATAGATTTGCAGAATTCGACGCCATCTCTCTCTCCTTACTGCTGCTGCTATCTTTTTTTATTTTTTTTTATTTTAGAGTAAATAAATAAAAGGAAAAACCCTAGACCTAGAGGGCATAGAAGATGAGGAGCAAAACGGAGTGCTCCTCCTCCTGGACTGGTAGTGGTGATTGATAAGAGAGTGATGTTGTGCGTAAGGTGTAGACGGAATTTGGATTTTTCTGGGCTGTTGATTTCAAAATTATAAATCTCCTTCTAATTGTTTGTTATTCTATTTTTGGTCCATCTTTTTTTTATATTTCTCATTTTGGTCTTTTTCATTCATCAGTGCAAGCAAGCTTTACCTTTATTATAAGCGAGAAGCTTACGTGTCCAGGTTTCATTCTTAATCCAATAAATAAACAGAGATCACACGCATCGAAGTTCGTACATTCATCACCCAGTCACGCATCGAAGCCACTTCTTTGCTTTCTTCCACGTACTCTTGAGCTGCAGTGATTTTTTAAAAGTTTTTTTTATTTAAAAATATATTAAAATAATATTTTTTATTTTAAAAATATGAAAATTTAAAAAATAATTTGAACTCAATCATATATTTTAGTCCGACTGTTACATTGAAATGAAATCTTACGAGGAGTTTCTTGATATATTTATATATATTATGTTAAAATTTCAGAGAAATCAAAAAATATAATGACCTTGCGAGATTGATGATGATATTCTCGTAATATTTTACATGCTCATAATTTTATTCAGAAAAATTATTTATTGTCTTTTTTATATTAAATTGCACAATTCTAAATAATTTTATTGTTGGATCTGAACTAATTTTTTTTAAATTAATATATTTAATTATATATATATATATATATATAAACAGTACAACCCCGAAACGGCACTCCGAAACCAAAACATTTAATTCCAATTAAAAAAACAAAGCATCAACCGAAATAAAATTGACGAACTTGCTAAATACAGCAACAAATCTCAAGAGTAGTTTTGCTACCACCAGTAGCATCTATAAGAGCAGAGAAAATATCAGATTAAGATTTAAAATCTTATGACACCGAGTCAAATGATATTTAATCTTCAACCTAAGAGCAGAGAAGCTGCGCCACAAGGAGCTCAGCATTGAACAATCATCAGGAGAAAAGGGAAAAGAACAACAGAAAGAAATACATGGAGGATTTTTTATAAGCATCGTTAATGAGGTCAGTAAAAAAGCTGAGGGTGGAGGGTTCCAGGAAAAAAATAAGAACAGAACGATCAAGGCGCCAAGTATATTTCCATAAAGTGGTGGAGACTGATGCAATAAGTTGAACTTAAACATGAAACGGATTCACAAAAAAGAGTTGGATCATCAGCCTAGGATGATGCAATTGCTAATAAGAATGATGGGATTGAGTATATTTCCATGTCATTTTGCAGGATCTGACTGATCTCTATAAAGCTTTAGTAGCTGGGGGGCTTCATCAAAACAATTCACGAACTTCTCAAGGAACAACTTCTCAGAATACACAAACAGAGTATTCAAGTTAGGCTTCTTGGCAATCAACTTATTCCGTAGCAGAAAATGAAGAACCAAAGCCCTTGGTATGAGTCTCTTCTCCAAGCTATACATCAAAAGATTTGGGTGTTCTGCAAGATATAAGGACTCACAATCCATTTTCTCAACGAAAAATTTCATCACTGCCATTATCTTATTCTCCGATGTCATCAAGCTCCACGGGTTCTTTCTGAAAGCAACAAGAATGTCTTTCTCGGACCAACCCCAACTCTTATAAGCAGCAGCCTTTCTTTCCCACCCAGCTTTGCCCAATTGACTCAACACCACCACTGATCTAGTAAACTCTGCACTATAAGGATCATAGCCCATTTCTCTTACTTTCTCGACGCACTTTCTGAAATGATTTAGGCATACACCGATAGACCTGGGCCAGTTGCAAATTAAGGACGCAATCTGTGTTCTGGGAACTCCATGGTCTTGCAAAAGGGTGATAAAAGGTTTCAAATATCTGTCACCGTGACGAAATAGAATAAACGGGTCATTTCTGGCAGCAGCAATGACTTTGTAGTCGGATGGAAGCAGATCACTAAGTAAGTTGAAATTAGGAGTTATATGATTTTCCAAGCTTCTACCTAAAAGAAGAGGGCATCCACATAAAATGTGGGCAATATCAGTGTTTGACATGCCTTTCGAATAAAAAAACTCGAGTCTTGGCAAAAGGGTTTTGTCAGGATTGCACGAAAGGACTCGTGGGTGTCTCTTAATTAGTCTAAAGATATCGGCATCAGAAAAACCATAGCGCTTGAACATGTGAATCACTGCGTCAGGTTGATCTGGGGATTCAAAAGTGAGACGTTTAGAAGCTGAAAGAGCAGATCCTGGAGAGAACCCACATTTATTTATGAGGTAAGAGACTGGGAATGATTGTTGACTTGGATTTGCCTCACTGGAGACACTTCTGGCATTCATAAATAGGTTTTGAAGCAAATTATGTTTGTGTTTTAGCAAGAGTTTAGCAGCCGAAGCTTGCCTCCCCCTCCCATGGCGGAGAATGGTTTTGCAGAGAAAATAAAACATAGGAAATCGAATCAAACGAAACAAGATTCAGTTCCAGGCAGTGTCAGAAGAGGGATAGGAGAAGACTAACCTCTTTCTCGAGAGAGTAAAAGATCAAGAAGAAAATGGGAAGTGGACTAAACCCTTCTGTTTTCGAAGAAGACCAGAGCAAAACCCTAGAGGACTTGGACAACCGAAATAATTTTGCGAAACGCGTCGTTTCGTTCTTTCAATTTTCAAAACATAAAAATTAAATTATCTTAATTCTTGTTCCCTTTAATCTTATTTTCCAAATCAATGTGTTTTTGTGATCCATAAGCAACACACAGTCTATCCATCTATTTTATAGATTAAAACTATGTGGTGAAGTTTTATGTTTATTGGCTGGTAGATTGGGTGGGAACCAATCTGGATAGCATCCAAACGTGCCTTAGTGATGGAAATGGCTGGTAGCCAAGTTCCAGTCATGGTGTTTACAAGTTAGTGAGCAAATGGAAGAAGAAAAGGAGAGACAGAAACTTGGGCGCCACTTCTATCCAGCTACAATCGGCTTCTTTAGTGAAGCTCTCTTGTTTTTCAATTGGAATAGAATATTTCAGTTCTAAGTATTTCAGTGTGCCAATTCGAAGTTATACTATTTATGTATATATATAATTAAATATATTAATTTAAAAAATATTAGTTCAAATCCAAAAATTATATTATTTAAAATTGTGTAATTTCAGTTTCTAAGTATTTCAGCGCGCCGATTCGAAGTTATACTGTTTATGTATATATATATATAAAATTAAATATATTAATTCAAAAAAAAATAGTTAAAATCCAAAAATAAAATTATTTAAAATTATGCAATTTAATTTAAAAAAAAAACAAAATAAAATGATTTTCAGAACAAAATTATGAATATATATAATATTACGAAAATGTCATCATCAATCTCACAAGGATATTATATTCTCTGACTACTCTGAAATTTTAACATATATATATAAATATGTTAAGAGACTCCTCGTAAAATTTCATCTCAATATAACAATCGGATTAAAATATATGATTAATATTATAAAATTATTTATTATTTAAAAAGAACACTATTTGACCGAATCAGAATGGGCATAACAAAACCGAAATATTTTGGTCGATATTTGATCGAAAAATCCAAAATGGGACAGAATTTAAACCAAGATAAATATGATGTTTTTTCTTGTTTTTTTAACTGGTACGAAATATTTCGACCAAAACTAACAAATCTGCTTCCTACTAACTAGCTTAAGCATGCAAATTATATGATGGTGGATCCTGCTCAAGAATCATCTCTGCAACATGTTTCACGAGACCCATGTTGTCATGAACTCGGCATGCTCAGGACCAAGGCATCATGTCCATAGATGGATGGGGTAATCAACTTGATAATCCTTTCCCATATCCCTGGATCTTTAGACAACTTTTCAATTTTTCTCTGCCCTCTTGAGTGAGCTTTTACGCAGAAAAGAGATCCTGCTTCTTCATGACATCGTTTGTTTCGATTACAGAGACGGGGAATCCATTCTGTGTTCAAAGAAAGGTCAAAATTATCTGTATATATGCCAGTGACCTCAAATTCTTCCCCAAGTCATGCACAGAGAATCAAATCATATAACAATATAATTTCTTAGAGTATAAGCTTCTGGTAATTTCTAGATAATGTTTGCTCAATGTTAACAGTGAATGGCCCTTTTAATTGGCATTCAGGGCAAGAACCAACATGTACTTCTGAATAAGAATTCTGAAAGAATGGTCTTAAATTGCTCCATACCTGTTGCAATCATATTTTACCTGCTGCAACTGAGAGGAGACACCAAATCACCTAGTCAAAACTCCTCCAACACGAATTACAGTGTTCATATGAATCTGCGTAATATTTATGATCTGATCATAGATTGGTAAGTTGATGATGTGAGCAAAAATCTTAAGATGGATATTTGTGTAGTTAGGATGTATATCAAAGACAACTTTCTGGGCTACTTGTTCCATTACCTCCAAGACAGAATGAGAGGCATCAGCAAGCCAGATGGTAATATTGGGATGGATATAAATGAATTGTTTGTAATTCATCTGCAAGCCACACTTATTGGCTGACACCATTTTGTTTATTAGTCGAACATATTCAAAGTATCCATCTTCATTCTTTGGATTCACATATGTAAGTAAGAATTCCTTAAACTTCTTGGCAATGAAATGATGAGCTTATCTTTGGTAACCCACTCCCTGAGAGTTCTCTGGACACGGTACATCTCAAACTCATCTTCATCACCATCTTTATCCTCATCTTAATCCTCTGTTTGATGAATCATGGGCATATATCTTCCCTTGAATGGCTCCTCTGTGATCTACCTAGTGAGCTCTGCAAACCATCATCAGAATCAAAATATTACCATAGCTTCTTGGAGGCTTGAAATCAACTCTAGACCTTTTTGAAGGCCTGTAGCTGTCATCGTACGTATCGTTGTCATGTAGAAGCTGAGGGAGCTTCCGATTTGAAAAGGCAAACATCACGAGCCTCAAGCTTCAGCCCAGGCACCCTTCGATCCTGAATCACTTGACCAGTATCCATATCATCCTCAAATGATTCGTCCAGCCCCACAGGATCATACTGATCTTGCTCGTCCATTCTCCGATAATCATCCATGAAATTATCATTGAGTAGATCCTCTCCTTCCTCCTCGCATTCATCATCATCATACTCATCTCTGCAGCACTGAGTTTTTCCAAGTGCAACAGTTAAAGCAGGAACACTAGGTAGAGGCATGAGACTACTAATGAACAAAGAGTTGCCAAACAAGGATGAATCTGAACTATTCATGAAGCCATTTTCTTCACAGCGTTATTCAAATCTGTGGTATCCGTTGTTTCCACATCACCAATCGCAGCAGCCTTGTAGGGGTAGTGATCTCCTTTCAACTTTGGTAACACAGAACTGGTTTGATCTATCATCCCATGAAGAAGATCCTTAATCTCCTCAAATGCATCTCAAGGCTTAGCATCATCTGTCATGTCCTGGGTCCAAAGATCGGCCACTCTGATACCACTAGCTGCGTGTCTGATTGGGCCAATCTAGATAACATCCAAAGGGGCTACAAAATAGGAACGGATTCCAGCTCCACATATTGTGAGATAATGCTGAAAGATTGTGCCCATACCAGCTGTTCTTATAACTACAACGTGACTCCACAAAACTTTAAGCATGCAAGAAATCTTGATAGAGCTTTAATTTTCCATCCAAGCACACATGCAAGAGCTCTTGATCAAATAATCTCGTTTTACACTGTATCTAGAAGCTATTGATGATCAACAGGCCACAATATTGCACTGCTGCCAACAATGCATTAAAAGCAGGCAGCCATTAAGATCACAATAGAAACGGTATTCAATTTTCAACCTAAGAGGAGCATGTTACAAGGAGGGTGATAAATTTGAAAATAGGCTCCTAACTGAAAGGAGGAGGAGAAAGGGAAGTGTCAGGGATTAGGTAGAACCATGCAGTTACCTGAACATGAGAGAATAGACATACAAAAACATGCTGCTGATTAGGACCTAAGCATTGACGAATTGCCAAGGATCAAGTAGCTTTTGTACATTAAACATCTGAAAGGAAGACTGCAACATATTTTAAGGACAGGCATCCTATGGGAATTAATGAAGTACTTCCAATGTGGATGCAGTTGCTAAGTCCCAATTTTCAGACATGTTAAAGCATGAACTGTGAGCAGCACAAGCATGAACCCCCGTCTTTCTCACAAGCATCCAACCTGATGTTCATAAAAAAAGAAAACAGATGTTCTACGAACCTCCCATTTTCAAGTATTGATAATAAAACTGGTGATAAATTTGTAAGTTAAATTTAAAAGTGTTTTATTTATGGACCAGTGAGCACAGCGTCCAGATCTTCCTCCAGCATTAGAACTATTTATCAGCCTGCTTCAACAAAATTAAGCTTACACCATCTCTCTTTTTTCATCATCAATTTCCACTGTACTAGCTCATATCCAGTATGCTCGAAGAGAAAGCCAAAACAAGCATTACATGGATCTATACGACTACTTAAGCAAAAACCAGAGAACAGAAAGATGATTTCTCAGTGTCAGGGAATCAAAAATCACTTGCAAAAGACCCAAATGAAAAAACATATTAGAATTGCATACAAGACAAGGACACGAGTGTAGCATTGTCTTGCTCAAGCTTCAGTGAAGAGCATGGAAATTAGAGAGGCCAAAGAAAAAATGCGAATTAATCATGGGATTTAGATGGATTCCCCTAGAGTGGCAAAAAAACATACCCTAGTATCCAAAGTAATCAAATTACACAGCAAATCAACAAGAGTGTAAACCTAGATATGACATTTACCCCTATTACATTTCCATGTCATTTTGAAAGATTCAGTTTCTCCCTGTATATCTTTAATAGCTGAGGAGCTTCATCAAAACCATCCACAAACTTATGAAGAAATGACTTCTCCGAATACTTAAACAAAGTGACCAAGTTAGGCTTTTCATCAATCAGATTGTTTGATTGTAGAAATTGAAGGATAGAAGCCCTTGGTATAAGTCTCTTCTCCAAGCTCAGAAACAAAAGAATTGGATGTTTGGCAACATAAGAAGACTCACAACCCATATTGTTAACCAAAAAGTCCATCCCTGCCATAATCTTATTCTCGGATGTCATCATACACCACGGATTCCTTTTGAAAGCAGCCAGAATCTCTTCGTCTGACCAACCCCATCTCTTATAAACACTGACCTTCTTCTCCCATCCAGATTTACTCTGCCCAGACCGTACCAGCACTGCTAGAGTAAACACTAACTTAGAAGGGTCAAAACCCATTTCTTTTACCGTTTCAACAGTACTTCTAAAACGAACTGGACACACTCTCACAGTCCTAGGCCACTTATAAACTAAGGAAGCAATATGTGATTTGGGAATTCCATTTTCACTTAAAATGCTGACGTAGGGTTGCAAATAGCTCTCAGGACGATGATAGATAATAAACGGATAGTTTTTGACAACAGTAATTGCCTTGTCTTTGGATTGAAGCAAATCACTAAGGAAGTTAAAGGTAGGAGATATAATGTTTTCCAAGCTTCTATGCAAAAGACGTGGACTTATGCATAAAAAGGTGGCAAGGTCAGTGCTTGACATGCCTCTAGAGAGAAAGAAATCCAGTCTAGGCAAAAGGGTTTTCTCAGGATTACAGGAAAGCACCTTCGGGAATTTTTTTACGATTTTAAAAATTTTGTCTTCGGGGAAACCATAGCGCCTGAATATGTCGATGACTGAGTCAGGTTTATCTGGGGTTTCAAATTTGAGATGCTTGGAAGCTGATAGAGCAGATTCTGGAGAGAACCCACATTTGTTTATAAGATAAGAGGCTGCAAATGAGTGTTGATTTGGGTTTGCAATGCTTGAGATGCATCTGGAAAATGGTAGCAGGAGTAATTGGTGGCTGTTGGCTACAATAAAATGAGTTGGTGAGAGTCTCAAAGCGTGTATTCCATGATGATGGAGATTTGTTTTGCAAAGAAAATAAGACATGGGAGACCAAAGGAAATGAAATTGAGGTGTAGAGAGAGAGGGGCTGACCTC
Source organism: Salix caprea (assembly GCA_964035475.1). NCBI lineage: Eukaryota > Viridiplantae > Streptophyta > Magnoliopsida > Malpighiales > Salicaceae > Salix > Salix caprea. Next base: position 28,173,096 of record OZ037744.1, read on the forward strand.
TTGTGCAAAGAGAATCCGTCGCCGACAACAGGGAAGGGAGCTTAACCAGTAAACCTCGCCCGCTCGGCTCACATTTGATGCGACAATGCGGCCTATTCACGCTTAACTAGGGATACCAATTGCAATCCATCTAGGCTGTAAATTTCATTATAGTTTACCTTTCAATTGAAATAATATGTTTGATTTTAACTTATATATATATATATATATATATTAATTTAATAAAGATAAATTAATTTAAAATTGTGAAATTAAAATCTCATACACAACTAAAAAAGTGAGAGCTAAACCAATATAAATCAATCAACTCAATAAATCTAAAGACAACTTAGAAATATAGTCTGATTACAAAAATTTCAAGATAATATTTAAAAAAAATGAAATAACAATATCCTAAATCAATCAAAGCTAACCTTTTAAATTTGTAACTTATGTCATAAAATCATGATAACCTCAAATAAAACAAAACAAATTATAAAACTCAATTACTAGTAAACTCATTGTTAAATGATAAAATTAGAAGAAGAAAAAAACTAATTTTAAAAAATATAATAAATAATTTCGCAAAATCTCTCTAAACTTCTATTGCCCTGAAATTTAACCTAGAATTTAACAATATGTATCTAATAAGATTACAAAAATATCATTGACAATCTCGCAAAATCTTTCTAAACTTCTATTACCCTGAATTTAATAATATATAAGTAAGTCCCTCGTAAAATTTTAGTCTAATTCAACAATCAAATTGAGATATATAATTGATAACGTAAAACTAAAAAACATTAAAAAAACATTATTTGATCCAAACATTTCGGCTGAAATAAAACTGAAATATTTTGGCTAAAATTTAAGTGAAATTCTCGAAACACCATTATTCTAGAAAAGATAAAACATTTGGTTGACCATATTTCAGCAATTAAAATAGTCAATTATGGTGTCAACATGTCTCATTGAATGAAAAGAATTTAATGACAATGGTTTTTTTTATATATAAACATGATTGAGATCTATTTAGATTTTTTTAATTTGGTTGTTTTTAAACTTGTTAAGTGATTCATGAAGGTGTTATAGTGTTTTCAATAAGGTAAAAATTGAAAAATGAGATTTTGGGTCTAGAGACTAGGAATTGGTGATTGAAAAACATAACAGTAGATGACAGGTCGTTACCACTACATGCAACTTGTCGCCTATTAGAATAAAAGAGTTACGACTTTTCCAAGACTAAATAATAAAAAAAAAATAACTTGACTGGCACCAAAACACAAACTAATTGACTAGTAATTCACTATAGATAATTTGTAAATGAGTTAATATTGAGTCTGATTCGTAAAATAATTTATTTGTGAATGAGTTATGACTAATAAATAAAATTAAATAATAGTATATATTTTAAATATATTAATATATACACTTGTGCGCGCACGTGTGAATGTATTATATTAATATTGAAGTATGTATATAATATATGTATTATATTAATATGTATGTATATGTACACACACATATACGTGTGATACAAATGCATGTCTCTTTTCATGTTTGAAGTGTTTCTTGAATATGTGTGATAATATTTAAATATTATTTATTATATATCAAATAAAATATTTATTGAAGAAAACTTGTTTTTTTTCAATACCAGTACTCATTTTAAACCTCCACCCTTACACTTAACCTTAACGAATTAGAAAACCCTTACTAGTACCCAATTGGCCTCATTTATTATATTTGGTATATGTTTTTTTAAAACAAATGTTCAATTTACAACATTTTATAATAAAATAAAAAATAAACAAATTTAAAATAATAGAAAATAAAGATGGAAATGTTCTCCAAAATTAAATTTATCAAAAACAAGTCACGAAATCCACTATCAATGACAATTAACATTCTAACATTTTTCATAAAACAACAAACTTTAAACTAAAGTGATTTTCATCAGAATAACCAAACCTCAACCATTCAAAAGTCCCATTTGGCATGCACAATACAGGCAAAATTTAAAGGCAATCAAACGGGGCAGAGCAGGATAAGGTATCCAATACAGATTATAAGCATTGTGCATCTCCCAAACAAGGACTACGGAATTTAGCTTCGACTTGCTATCCAGTCCTTTTATTTTTTGTTTCCCAGTGCTGAACAGATAACAGATTAACCTCATCGGGGACAAGCTCCGGCAACAACTGAATTTAGCAGATTGTGAACTCAATAATAATGCTAAAACATAAACTTGCTTAACAAATGGAGGGATCAAAATAGCATTTGTCCTAGCATTCTCACCAGGCAAGAAAAAAATCCCAGATCCAATACCATCCCATTCTCACATAGAGATTACAATCCAAAGAAGTTTTTGTCGACCAATAGTCGGATTGAAATAATGGTGGCTCTGTAATGTACCAGTGGAAAAAAATATCACCATCCACACAGGTAGTTTGACAATACACACCTAAACTTTCTTTATTTTTTTTCACCCTTTATCCATACAATAATGATTATTTTACCTCCTAAAAATGAGCTTCAATTTTGAATTCTTATATCAAAAAATTGTTCATATGATCAATATCGTTGTCAGATCTTTTCGTTCCTGTATTCATAATGCGACGGTGGTTGTGGAAGCTGGAAGCTAAATGAGTAGAGTGCAAAATAAACCAACTCTAAGCCTTTATCCTTGCGGACCCCCCCACAGAGTTCTCCATTCTTGTGTACCAATCTCCTATTCGAGTTTGCTCCACCATATCTCTACCGGACTTCAGATAGCGAATGGGTCTCAACACCCCGAAAACAGCAAGGTCAGCTAAATTTGGCTTTGACCCCCCTGTTGGATGAAAGAACATCCCATAAATATCTGTCACATGGCAACTTTGAAAGGTTGTGCAAGGCTAAAATCAGAATCTCAAGCTGAGTCAGCTGCACAACCATGTAATGAGATTTTATGCTAAAAATGGGTTTCTGCATGGGTCATAAAGTGAACACATGCCACATGTATTAATCGAGTAGATCACAGTAAGAACAATCATGTATATAACATAAAGTATGTGAGTCATGTGATATAAAGAGAGATGCATACCCAGAAACTCTCGGCCATTCAGAGCATCCACCCATGTTTCCGCAGCTTCATATAGGGCAGCACGTTCATCAGTAATGTTATATTTCTTCTTCAATTTCTTTGACACAAAATACATTGCAGCAGCTCCAGCATACTTGACTGTGATTTTCTCTGCAAAGCTAAAATTACCTGCATTTACAGGACAAGTTTACGAGGAAATCAAGATAATTGGATAAAATACATGCCATCTCACAAACAACTTTGGACAGAGTAACAGTGTGACCCTTAAGAGCATAATTCTGTGAGTATTAACAACTTGGAATAAGTAACCTAGAACCTATATGAGATGAGTTCAGGATTATGAGGTAATCATGAAAGAAACAATAGCTGTGACTTGCAAACAAATGGAAGGGATGACTACAATAAGTTAAGGTGTAGATGTGATCCCAGGATGAAACAAATACATGCAATTATGAATTTCATGATCTTCAAAGGTTCCTCAAAACAACATACTCACGCTATTACATGAGAAGAGAGATGGTATACAGAGTGAAACCAGAATAGCACAATTAAAGCTTGATGGAATCATAGACCATTCCTAGAACATTAAAGACAGGTCAATGGGATCAATTATCTGATGACCAGAAGTATAATAATTAGAAATTCCCAATGAAACAGGGGTCTCAAGTCATTTGGTTTCTAATATCCTGACCCGATATTCTATAACAGCAACATCAATGTTGCCCTCAAAATAAGATTGCTCTCAAGAACAAAAAAAAAAAATTCCCCCTTTGCTCTTACTAGGAAAGTGTACTGAGAAACAAGTCCGTCATTATCAATAATTCTAAGACAAAATGAAGGCCACCTCTAACATCCTAGGGAATAGACAACGAGGTGAAAATGCTCAAGAGCTTGGTCATCTTATCACTATTAAACTAACCAAAAACCTTAAATTATGCACTTCCTATAAAATACAGTGCATTTAGTAGATGCAGGCGACGAGCTGTACTTCTTAATTATCAAACTTTGCACGTCAGTCTTTTTGTAGGAACAGATAATTTATATGATCATTGCTTTGCAATGTTTTATGAAAAATGTTAAGTTATCTTGTCCATCAATTTACATAGTGTGTCATATTCTCAAGCATATCATGTTTTTCAGCACAATCATCAATGCAACAAAGTTAGAGTAATCTACAAACAATAGTTTTGCAAATGCACCTGAATTTAAATATGTACAAGAATAGGGACTAGGTAGGTAGTTAAGTACTATGTTTCCCAAAAATTGTCAAATATTTTTCCAAGGCATCACAAGAAGCAAAAGTTATAAGAAGAAACACGCCAGACTTTCCTGGTTTAATGATTGAGAAAAATTGGAATCATATAAAAAGAGGTACATACTTATGAATAGCACAGTCATCAATGGAAAAAAGCAGAAAGTGAACCAAAGAGATCTTTCCAATAAGAGTTTGCCATAGAAAACTACAGTTTCATTCAGGTATTATTATCCATGGATCATCTAACCATTGCTTGTGATATAGTCGAAGGATTCAAGAGCCTCAGAAGTATTGCGATATATGTTTGGAGACAAGACATGTACCAAGTGATTGTCAACCCACCTAAATAAGCAAAAAATAATGTCAAGATCAAGCATTGGCATGCCAGAATCAACTAGAAGTTAATTAGTATTGTGCTCACAAAGAAAGAAATGAAACAAATACATGACAAGTTGATAGCTGTTTTATATCAACAAAAAAAATGGCATAAAAATGTTAGACCAAATTATCCAAGTATAGCAAGGGCAAGTGTCAGGGAGTGTTGATTTTCTGACGTAGGCAATTATGTATGCATCAGATCACAAGCATCCATGTCGCCAAACACAATTCTACAAATGATACATAACCCATCTATATGCATAAGAAAATTAAAGGAAATTACTGAAATAGTTAGACAGCTTTTTTAGAATTTTTAAGTGATCTTTTTCTCTCTCTTTTTTTTTGTCAAACCAGCAAGTTTATTTGCACATTTAAAATCCTCAATTTAAGTCTAGAATGAGAAGTTTGCTAGGAAAAACCTGTTTAGCTAGTAAAGAGTGGCATGGATGTCAAGGTGGACAGAGTTACAGCAGATGAGATGCAAAAGTTAAGTAGGGGAACCATGAATTAGGGAGAATAAGAGAGTATTGCTTTTCTATTTGAATTTACAAACTTTTAAAAACACATAAAATGAATGAAAGATTTTGAAAGGAAAAGGAACAAGAAGAAAGAAACAATGTGGACCTTGGAATGAATTGATGCCATAATCAATGAGAGAATCTCTCCCCGGTCTTAGGAATTTAATGTTTGCAATTGACTTATGGTCTGCATATGAGAGTTTTTGAGCTACACAATTTTCTATCACCTATTTTAAGAAGTCACAACTCAAGAGAGATTAATGAACTCATGGTTAAGTGAGAGAGAGTTGGTGGTTCAAACCAACCACAGAGAATCCGGCAAACAACCTACCCAAATGCAATCAATTTAACACATGGCTAAGTTTTCATCCAACAAGGCAGCCATAACTAAATCATCAAGATTGAGCAAGTTCTCACTCCTTATCTTCTGCATGATTAGATTTCACAATAAAATACAATAATGAAGAGCCATTGCAAAACTGATAGATTACCGATTATGAATTTTTGAAAAGGAGATCCAAGGCTGAAATGTAAATGTGTAGGTTTTGACTCAAGGACAGAGGAACTGATACCAGGAACTCATATAAATCTAAGAGATAAATTGGATTCGAATGGAAATTTGAGAGAGATATATAGACTCACATTGAAAAGAGAAAATTTCCTAAGCTGGGTTCATGAAAATCATGGAAAACTAATCTGCATTACTCGTTGGTCCAAACACCATACACATATAGATCTTTTCTTTCGATCATATACGCATTTACAAATTGGCTTCCATGAAATGATCACAATATCATTCCCCTAATAGATACATTTAAAAGATTTAAAGTTTTCAATTGTTCAGATACTTTATTGAAAAAAATAAAACAAAATAAATAGGATTCCAAGGGAATTTTAAGAGGTAAAGCACTACTCCCTGCATCATATATCCTTTTTTGTTTATTTTATACAGCATACAGTTTCTTAATTTCACATGCATGGATACGTAGGTTTTCGCTCATGATGCTATGTGTGCAGATGGATACATAGGTTTTCGCTAATGTAGCTATGTGTATAGTTAAACTTCATGGATGATGACAAGAATAAGAAGCTTTTTTTGACACTTTAGTATTACTAGACACTTCAATTATTGACGTTCCCATGGTAGATACGTAACCTAATTAAGTAGAAAGCCAACCAAAACTCATATTAGCAATCCAGTTCCTCCCATGTGACAGGAGCTTAAGTCCAGGCATTACCAATTCATTCAAAATGCTTAAGAATATTCATCTGAGGACATTGAGGTCCTTTAAGCTAAGGTTCAAAACTACTTTTTAAGTGCTATTCCCAGAACACCAATCCAAAACGTAAAGAAAGTTTTTGTTCTTTACCAAAAGAAAAGAACAAGCTTGCTGAGGTTAAGACATTGCCAGCAAAATTAATTAGCACTCAATTTAAACATTCCCGTTTTATATGATAAATAAAAATAATATTCCCTGTTCATGACACCACTAATGCACCTGTCTCCATTGAAACCCCATAAACCAACATGAGCGAAAGAGAAAACTAAGCCACAGAACAAAAGAGAGACCATACCTCCGCCACTTTATCTCTTCATCATCATCATCCTTATCAGAAGCAGATTCTACAATTTCCTTACCATGTATCTTGTTTCCCAACTTATCAATGATAGCTGCTCGCATTCAATTAAAAAAAAATCAATAATTAACATTTACGCCACCAAAATAGAATCTGTCAACACAATTCAAAACCCAAACAATATAACTAACAAAAAACATTTTAAAATAAAATTACAGTAAGGAAAAACCTGAAGAATCAACAAGCTGTTCTCCATCCACCATCAATATAGGAACCTTCTTATAATCAGACCATTTGATCTCTTTCTTACTAATTGGATTCACTTCAACTACTTTGTATGGTATATCATAGTAATCCAAATAAGCTGAAAATTTACCCCAAAAAAATCAGCAAATTTAAATATAACTCTAAAAAAGCTCTAAATTCATAAACTGATTTCATAATTGCATACAAAACGAGACCTTTAACTTTATTGCAAAAAGGACAGGCCTCGTACTGATAAAGAACAACTTCCTTGGGCACGAGCTCGGCCCGTGGTGGCTCCTTGGCGAGGACGTCTTGAGAGAGAGATGCAGCGGCAGCGGCGGAGACTAGGGCTCCAGCGACACCGAGAGACGAGGAGAATGGGTTGAAGATCCGGCGACTGTGGGAACTGCCAGTATTGCTGGTGGTGCTGTAGAGTGAAGCAAGGAAGAAGCGGTTTTTGATGGTGGAGAGTGCATCGCCGTCGTGGAGGGTGGAGGTGAGGGTCCGAGAGAGGACGGAGGAGGCGAGAGTCGACGCTCTTCTCATGACGGTGAGCAGAAAGGAGAGATCTGTGAAGAAGAGAGGAGGTTTATGAGGGTTTTTCGTTTATATTTTTTGAGATTTTTGTTTTGGATTTTCCGGTTTGTGGGGATGATGGGGTTACTGGCGGTGACCCAGAGCTGTAGTGTACGACGGTTCGGTTGACATATCATACCTTCTTTATTGTTCCATTTTTTACTTTCCAACTTTTGACTCCAGTTTCGAGCTGTTTGCCAAAATTTGTAAGTTTACTGTTATTTTTATTTTATCAAAATTATTTTTTTTTTATTTATTTTATTCTTCAATTTCGGTTTTCATGCTTTGAATTCATATAATTTTTATATCTAGTTTATTCTTTATTATTTTAATTGCCACTTGTTTTTTATCATAGATTTTAATTTACTTTTGTTCATGATTTTATCCATCAATATTTAATTTTAGTTTATTTTTATATCAAATTTTATCTATATTTTTCTTATTGTTATTATTTATTTTTTAAAAATTTCACCTTTCAATAGTTTTTTAATTGGAATTTTTTCTTCGTGTATTTTTTTAGGGTTTGTCTTTTTTGAGTTTGGTTTGAGGCTCATGATTTAAGTTATGTGTTTTAAAGATTGATCCTACTTTTTATTTTATTTTATTTTATATTTATTCAATTTTATCCTTTATAATTTGATTTCATATAATTTTTATATTTAATTTGTTTCTTATTATTTTGATTGCCAATTTTTTATCCTTTATCTTAATTGAGTTTTGTTCTTAATTTCATCTCTTGGTATTTGATTTTAGTTTTTTTTATATCAAATTTCATCTCGTATTAGTTTTTTTTATTGATAAATACATTATTTTTTAAAAATATTTTTGACATCATCATATTATATTAAAATGATCTCAAAACTCAAAAAAATAAATTTAAAAAAAATAAACTTTTTTTTAAATACTTTTAAAATATAGAGACAAATATGCCTAGAGTAATGCTTTTAACTCTAATTTTTAGCCCAATTTGAATCGCAATATTATGGGCCGAGACCAAACACAAAACCTATTAATAAAATTATCAGCCGCGTGCGCGCGCGGTCTTCTTAAGTGCTTGCTTGCTGCCAACTTGCCTATCCGTAAACCCTGCAAAACCCCTATCTCCTTTTTTCTATCTTCCACCAATGTCTTCAGCCTTTAAATTCGTGAACTTTGGCACTTCGCTCTTCCTCCGTACAACCAATAATGGCCATCCCCACAAGATCATCTCCTTTAAACCCCTCCCTTCCCTCCAATTCCACCTCAACTGTTCTTCCTCCACTGCAGCCGCAGCCGCAGCCGCAGCCGCAGATGATGATATCATGGAAACCCTGAACTCCCTTCAACAAGAAAACAAACAAAAACAACATCCATGGCCTGAGTGGGTCACTTTTGTTGATAAGTTGAAGAGCAGGGGTTACTTCATGGAAACTTCAGGGGGTGAGGACATTATTGCTTACACTGATATGAATCAGTTAAAGGATGGTTGTCTTAGCTTTGCTCGTGACAGATATGATGCTCTCAAGTAAGCCGCTATTTTGAAATTTGATTAGTGGTATGAAATGAAGGGAAGATTAAAAGATTGAGAATTTGGGCTCTTAGATATTTGAGAATCAAGAAATGTTTATTGGGTCTTGAATTTTGTTTTGTTTTTACTTACGCAGATCATTGTCTATACCTGATATTCAAACAGTTGTGGAGAGCGGGTGTCCTAATCTTCTTCGAAAAGTTGTAAATTCAGCTAAAAGAATCAGAGCTTACGTGCAAAAGGATGAAGGGGATGTATGTTGCTTGTCTTTTATATATTTTGTTCCTCGATTGTTAGTGATTGAAAAAATGCTTTCTTTAGAAATTCTCAAGTGTCAGAAGGATTTATGTTTTGTATACTGTTAAAAACTCTTGCTTGCTTGCAGGTTTGTAGTGCTTGTACTCAGCTGGGTTCTTGTGATAGAGCTCATGTGATACTAAAGAGTAATGAAGCAGAGTGTCGTACCATAGACATAGTGCGGGTCTTAATGTTCCATGCACTTGATCCCCTTGTTATTTCAGAAGGAGAGAAATCTCCTGGTAGTGAGCTTATCGAAGCGTCTGCAAGGAAGCTGCTTTCCGAGCTGGTTGAATTGAGTGAGACACCCCATGATCCTGCGCCGCCAAAGCATACTCCCAAAACCTCCGATAAGAAGGAGCGAGTTGTGGATTTCATGGGTGGCTTACTTCGCGAAAATGTTGAAATGAAGAGAGGAGATTGGACATGTACCAAGTAAGTTACAATAGGAAAATAATTAAATTTAGCTCTTAAAGCTTTTTTCCCTTACAACTTGATAACTCTGCATAATTTTGAATAATGTAATCAGAGGAGAATCTTTCCTTCATGCAAAAGGGGTCAAAGTTCAGATGACTAATCCAACTTGATGCTCCTTAATAGCTTATGTAGATGCGTGACCTCACTAGGAATTGCTATTTTTTGGTGTGCACATTAGAATTCCATTTTCTTTATTTTAATTTTCGTGGGATTTTTCAAAACCTTGCATGTGGAATTTTGAAGATATTTTAGACTTAGACATCAACTTTTTAGTTGTTGAGAACTTGAGGTCAAAAGTCAAAAAAGAATTAGTTAATTGGTATAGAGAAAGAATAAAATTCATGTCTTTTGTACCATTCTTGTGCGCCATGAGAGGTCCATTCCTTTTCAATGTTTTACCACCAATCACCTAAGTCACTTATCACTGAAAAATGTCCATGGCATTGTCGTCTTTGGTAACAAGTCAGTTGTTTCTTGTGAATAAATCAGAAATACAAGGTCTGTTGTCTGCAGGACCTTGATGGATGTAGATTATAGGGGTGGTGGATTCCTGCTCAAATGTGTGCGCGCTAGAGCTTTCTCCATTTGCACAAGGAATACTTGCATGTGGATGACAATATGATTATGAAGCCAACACTTATATTTTATAAGTGTCCAAATGTGATGAACATCACCCAAACATAATTAATATGGATAAGAAGTCATGACAAACAATTGTCTATATCAATACCACATTTTCTCTTGCTTTAAATTAGTGTTTATATGCTTCTATAGTTTAGTGTGACAATCCACTAAAACAATTTCATTTTTTTATTAACATTCTAGATATGTTTTTGCAGGTGCAACTTTATGAACTTTGCTAAAAATAAAAGATGTCGAAAATGTGGTGAACAAAGTGCAAAAAAGGATGACGATGACTCTATTGAAGTTAAGAAAAGAGATTGGATATGCTCTGAGTAAGCTACTTTAATCTTATTTTCTTTTCTCTGAGTAAGCTACTTTAATCTTAATTTCTTTACCATATTCTGGAACCCATTTATTCATCTAGAGTTTTTTTGGTACAATTTTATCTCCATTAAAACTATTTTTGGTTTAATGAATTTCATTTTCTTTATTTAAATTTTTATGGGGTTTTAAAATTACCACTCCTTTGAATTTGGAGATGGTGTTTTGGAAGTCAAGAAAAAGGTTCCTTTGTTCTTAGTGTTTCTATGTAACCCCAAACATGACCAGTTAGCTTGGTTTATAATAATTTCTGGATGATATACTCATGTGCCATCCATTTTGGATAGCGCTATAGTTAAAACTTTGCATCCTTACACAACTAATTTCTTGTTGATTCATGTACATCTTTCAACTGCATCATGGAGTTATGTGCCCAAAGAGAATTGATGATGAAATCATTTCAATATTTGAAGATATCTTAGACTTCAACCTTTAGTTGCTGAAAAATCGAGGTTAAAAAATAGAGAAATTTGTTAATTGGTATTGAGAGAGAATAAGATTCATGTCTTTTGTACCATTCCCATGTATTCATTGTGTGCGACGAGAGGCCCATTCCTTTTCAATATTTTACCACCAATTACCCCAAGTCACTCACCAGTGAAAGATGTCTATGACATCGTCGTCTCCAATAATAAGTCAATCATGTATTGTGAAAAAGTCAGAAATAAAAGGTCCATTGTCTCTAGAACCTTGATTGATGTAGTTTATAGGGGTGGTGCATTCGTGCTCAAATGCGGAGATTTCTCCATACGCACAAGGGAATACTTGTGTGTGGATGACAATATGATTATAAAGCCATAATTTATTATGTAAGTGTTGAAATGTGATGAACATCGCCAAAGCATTGGTAATATTGATAAGAAGTTATAACAAACTATTTTGTATTTTCATTTCTTGGTAAGGTGACTGGTGTTGGGAAGATAGATGTTACAATATATCAATGCTGTATTTTGTCTTTCTTTTAATTGAGTGTTTATATGCTTATGTAAATACCGTGTTACAATTCACTAAAAAATTGCATTCCTTGTATCGGCATCCTTGATATATTTTGCAGATGCAACTTCATGAACTTTGCTAAAAATAAAAGATGCCGAAAATGTGGCGAGCAAAGTGCAAAGAAGGATGGTGATGACTCTATTGAAGTTAAGAAAGGAGATTGGATATGCTCTGAGTAAGTTACCTTTAATCTTATTTTCTTTATCTTGTGATAGATCTTTTCAAGTTTTTTGCCTTTTTCTTTGAGAGAGAGTTCTCTAGAAATTAGTTTATTAACTCGATTCAAAATAGACTATACAAGGTTTATATTTGAAAAAGAATACAAGACATGGAATGAGAAACCAAATCAAATCTTATATAAACTAATTAGGAGTGACCCTCTAATTTACAGACAACCCAATATGAAACCTTCTACTTTACAACACCCCCCCACAAGTTGACTTGAAGATATCTTTCATTGTTAGCTTCTCGATCAAATAGTCAAATTGTTTTTCGTGAAGTTTCTTTGTAAGTACACCAACAACTTGCTTAGTGGTTGAAACATATGACATGCAAATCATTCTGCCATCAATCTTTTCTTTGACAAAATGTTTATCAACTTTCACATGTTTTGTTCTACCATGAAGAACTAGATCATGAGCAATTGAGATTACAGTCTTATTGTTACAATATACTTGCATGGTGTGGCAAGGAGTGAAGAATCTTCAATTCTTCTAAAAGCCTTTTAATCCACACAATTTCACAAATTCCATATCCAATTGCTCTAAAGTACTCCTTGCCATGACACATTATTTTTTGCTTCGCTAAGTAACTAAATTCTCTTAAACATAGGTATAATATCTAGAAGTTGATTTTTTATCAGTTATACTTTCGACTCAATCTACATTAGTATTGACTTTAACTTGTAAATGTAGATGTTTCATAAACAACAAAAATCTTCCAGAAGTCTCTTAAAGTACCTCGAGATTCCATTAACAACATCAAAACAGTTCGTGCCAGGTGAAAGCATGAATTGTCTTATCATACTTACTGCAAAGGCTATATTTGGATGTGTATGGGTCTAATAGATTAATTTGCCCACGAGTCTTTGGTATTGCTTCCAATTCACTTTATTAGTTTTGGCAGATTGGAGCTTCAAGTTGACTTTAATTAGTGTTTCAACTGCTTTACATCCCCAAAACCCTATTTCACTAAATAAATCAAGTACATGCTGTTGTTGAGTGACAAATATACCTTTTCTAGACCTGGCAAATTCCATTTCAAGGATATATTTCAAAGCACCGAAATCCTTGATCGTAAAATCCTTAACAAATTTCTTCTTAAGTTTTCTAATTTGACATTGTCATTTATGATGAATTCCAATGTAGTAGTTATAGAATCTAGTCTATTTGCTCTTTACTAAAAAGGCTTATCTCTGCTTCATTTGTTATGGGAACAACATGGTTTGATTTATCACCAGGTCTATTGCTTTCCAAGTAGGTAGCTTTCCAAAGAGCTTCCAAAAGTTTTCTTGTGTATGGCGTGACTTGTCACAGTAGTCACACCATACACGAGATTTGTTATTCACCCTTTGCTAATTTGCAATAATCTTGTTTACATTTGCATTAGCAGTAGCTAATGCATAGTTATCAATAAGACCTTCTGCTTGTTTTCCAAGCATGCCCCCCCTTTACTTTCCTATTTGCCAATTTACAATAATATACCTCACCAATTGGAGATAGGAGTCTTCTGCCTATTATTCTCTCCTCACTTCATCAAACTCAATATTGAGTCTAATTAGGAATTTGTAAATTTGAAAGTCATTTGTTTTTTTAGGGGTTACAATCCTCTATAGATTTCTATTCATAATCATTTAACATATCAAAGTCTTGCCACAATCATTTCAGTGTGTTCAAGTATTTGATGACATTGTTTTCTCCCTGTTAAGTCTGACTAAGTTTCAAAGTCAAGCCATAAACATGAGATTGATTGCCCAGATTGTAATGCATTTGGTTAACATTATCCAAAAGTTTCTTTGTTGTTGAATAACACATAGTTAAAGTTGATATATTTATCCATGGAGTTTACATAGCCATGTTATAACTATGGAGTTTTCAGCATCAGGTAGCTTAGGTCGAATCCTCCCAAGTGTCTTCTTCTCACTAATTTAATAACTTTTTTTTCTCTCGCCCCCAAACATACATGTGAACATATTGAGACCAATGCAAAAAATTCTCTCATTAAGACTGAACGTGGTGATCTGGATTGGGTGTGGCTCATTATCAAAGGCTTGTATAGCAGCGGGTTTCGTTTCACACATGGTGAACAAAAGAGAGAGAGAGAGAAAGGGATGAAAAAAGTTATAGAGTTTCTAAAAAGAGTCCCTGACCAAATTCCCACTATAATACATTGTTAAATATCATTTCAATCTAAAAGTTTAAGTTATTAAATGAGACCTCAACATATAACTTATATTGTTTCATAATATGTCTTTTAAGTAAAAGTTCTTTGGACATGAAACTTGTATAAAACCATGATATCTTGTGCTATTAATTTTTTCAAATAAAATAAGGTGATGAAATTCGAATCCGTAACTATATGGTTAACAAGGCTCTAATACAATGAAAATAAGAGGATCATCTAGAAATCAGTTTATTGACTTGATTCAAAATAGTTTGTACAGGTTTGTATTTAAAAGAGAATACAAGGCTTAAAATCATAAATCAATTCAAATCATATACCTTAATTAGGAGTGACATAAGAGTGGATTAATATATAAACAACATGGACAATGTTGGATAAAATCTCTTATTTTATAACAATTTTTGGCAGTATTAAGGGAACGGAGCAAATGTTTGAACCATGATTGATTTTACAACCATAGCCATATTATGATTTGTGCCGTTGTTTGTTGGTCCAATTTTATTATGCTTTTGGAGTTCCTTTACCATATTCAAGAACCTAATTATTTATCTGGAGTTTTTTTGGTAAGATTTTTGTCTCCATTATAGCCATTTTTCGTATAAATATCACAGCAATTAATGCAAATTGCTTCTTTTTTTCGGATAAAAAAAATTCCTCCACTTGATGAAAAATCTGCCTCAAGCATTTAGTTCAAGGGACATTTGGTTTTCTTATAAATCCTCATGTGACTTAAATGATCTTTTTGATTTCTTACAATTTTTCTTTTCTTTTTAATTATTTAATTATAATGTTGTTCAAGGTGGATGGCTGTAAATATCACAGTATTATGAAGATCATAGGGGCCTCCTCTTAGCTCAACAACCCCCATGTTTGGGTTGTAAAGATGGAGACTAAGAAGAGGCATGGTGTGGACCAAATGAAGCAATTTGTAAACCTACTGGTCTGGTTCTAGAAACTAGATGGAGGTCTTTGTAATTATATTACACTGCAGGGAGGTCAATGGTAAACCAAATTTAAGGAAAAAAATTCCTAGGAGGCCAATGAAGTTTAACCCTCAAGTTATTGCATGTCTAACATTTCTTTCCTGTTGGCTGCATTTTTGCGCATCACCCTCTCTATTTTTATCCGATCTTGTACCCGAGGAATTGCAATTGATGCTTTTATTTTGAACTGTAGCGTAATAATATATAAACTCCATTTTCTGTAGTGGAGTCAATGTTACTATTGTCATAGATGATGATCTGGCATACTCATCTCTACAGTGTCATAAACCTAATGCGTCTCTTATTACATCCTCTGTATAATTCAATCCATTAACTGGTATGTTCCACTCTGTTGCAGGTGTGAATTCTTGAATTTTTCTAGAAATATAAAATGCCTAAAGTGCAAAGCAGATGGCCCAGAGAAGGTTGCGATAGATGATGATGTGGAAATGAAGAAGGGGGATTGGAATTGTACCAGGTAAGCTAGCCTTGTTCTTTGTCTTATTGATAAGTGCAATGTACATATACACAATTGACATTGTGATTCTAGCATACGTGGAGAAATTATTGTATATTCTCCCAACAAAGCACATTTACATCCCTTGTCTACAGCAAGTGTTTCATAGATATACAAAAAAAAAATGCTTGGAAAAATAAAAGAAACAAAAAGAAAAACCTTTGAAAGATGTGCTCCAGCTTTTTAATACCATCCTTGTTTGTCTATCTTGAAAGCTATAAACGTTTCCTGGGATTTTAACACGTTACCTTTTCTTACATTTTGTTGTTTGTGCTTCTGAAAATTCTTGTGTTCATTTCACTTGGTTTCTGTTGCAGGTGTGGGTTCATGAATTTTGCTAGCAATAAGACATGCTTGCGTTGTCTAGATCCCCGCCCTGAAAGAAACACTGGAGAGTGGAACTGCCCATCGTGAGTCTTCCTCTCTCGTGATTGAGTTTGTCTTCCAGGGCAAGATCTAACTCTTTCGTTTCCGTTTCTGCAGGTGTGACTTCTTAAATTTCACCAAGAATAAAGTCTGCCTGAAGTGCAGTTGTGAGCGCCCCAAAAGAATGGGCGGAGAGTGGCACTGCCCATCGTAAGTCCTCCGCGCTCTCGTCACTGGGTGTCTTTCAGGAAAAGATCTATCATTCAACTTCTTTTCTTTCTGTTTCTGCAGGTGTGACTTCATGAATTTCAGTAGGAATTCAGTCTGCCTGAAGTGCAATTGTAAGCGCCCCAGAGAAGCAACAAATGAGTATGAAGAACAGATTTGGAAGAGCCCTTATTAAGTTATCACTAGAAAGAATCATTGCATGATACAATATTTACTCAATCAGGGTGTCATGTTTGCAAAACTCTTATCTACTGATTCAATGTCTTCTACCATTGCTCTTGAGTCTTTAGTTTAGTGGGAAGGTTTTTTTTTTTTCAACAATTAAGCAGGAAGAATTTGGCTGTTACCGGCTACTTATGATTGTATAGCTTGGGAGGTTTTTATCATGTTAGCTGTTTAATGACTTCACTTTTTGAGAATCATCTTCCAGTGTAGCTCTGCAAGACATTTCGGCACTCATATATCAAAGTTGAATCTTACTTGGAAGGAATTTAGGTACTGTTTGGAATTTATAATTGAAAATATGTCAAATTTGCCAAATAAATAATCATACAATTTTGAGAATTCTATGGAGTTCAAGTTGCAAGATAAACATTTTTTGTTACAAGGTTTTTGAAGTTCAAACCATTAACAAAACATTTTTTTGCTACACATTTTCAATTCTCGTCATAGCAACATTTATAGAAACACAACAATTGCCAAAGAAATATTGTCATGAGCACAGCTCATAATTTCTTTTAACAACAATAAAAAATAATTTAATTCATTTTAGTTTGATAATTGCAAACAAATATATTAATTCAATTAACAATAAATATTGCATTAAGCTAAAAAATTATCATGGGATATTTGCTTGAGATTGTTGCTCAAATAAATAGTTTAGTGTAATCCACAATATTTGCATTATGAGAGTTGGAGGTTTTTTATGAGAGTTGAAAATATAAAGCTTTATTGCAACTCTAACTCATTAATATTCATGAATGTAATTCTTCATTGCACATGTAAAAAACAATTGTGTTTTTTAGTGCATGTTTGGGAGTGTAGTTGAGTTTGCTTTTTAAAATACTTTTCGTTTAGAAATACATCAAAATGATGTTTTTATTTTATTTTAAAAAAAATATTTTTGACATCAACATATAAAAATGATTTAAAAATACCAGAAAAAATTAATTTAAAATAAAAAAAATTCAATTTTTTTCAAAACCAGTTTTAAAACACAGTATTAAACAAGACCTTGGTCACACCTTTTATTTACATCTCATAGATTTTTATTTTTTAAAAAATAAAAATCATGTTTTATTATATTAAATGATTAACAATACACTAAAACATGTGGGGAAAGCATTATAGCTCCCCACACATTTCACCGTGGATTGCTACAATGTTTCTCTGCTACAGTGTTTTTTTTTTTTCATTCCCAGCTACAATGCATTTTTTCCCTACTTTCCCGCTACAGTTTTTTTCCTTGTTTTTTCCCCTAAAACATTTTTTCCCCGATTATACTTTTTTTATTTCTTTTTCCATTTATATATTTATTTGTTTTATTTTTTATAACGGGGATGTCCGGACCAGATTAAGCGTGCCACGACTAATCCCTGAACCCAATTTTTTTTCTTTTTTTTCATGTTTTTTTCTCCTAAAACATTTTTTCCCAGTTATATTTTTTTTCTTTTTCCACTTATATATTTTTTTGTTTTGTTTTTTAATGTCCGAGTCACCTTAAGCGCACCATGACTAATCCCCGAATCCTTTTTTTTTTAATAATTGGGGTGTTCGGGTCAGCTTTCATCCCCTTGCTTTCCTGCTACAATATTTTTTTTACCTTTTTTTTTCTAATTATACTTTTTATTTTGTTTTTTTTGTTTCCAACTATAGTGTTTTTTTCATGTTTTTTTCCCCTAAAATATTTTTCACCGGTAATACTTTTTATTTTATTTCTTTTTCCACTAATATATATTTTTTGTTTTGTTTTTATAACTAGGTTGTCTGGACTAGCTTAAGTGCACCATGATTACTCCCCGAACCCAATTTGTTTTTTGAAAACTCTTTTTTTTTTTCTTTTTTTTCCCCTAAAACATTTCCCCCCTGGTTATACTTTTTTTTTTTTTCTTTTTCCACTTATATATATTTTTTTGTTTTGTTTTTTATAACCGGGATGTCTAAGTCAACTCAAGCACACCATAACTAATCTCCAGACCGATTTTTTTTGATAACCAGGGTGTCCATGCCAGTTTATATGCACCACGACTAATCCCCGGACCCATTTTTTTTTATTTTGATAATCATGGTGTCCGGGTCAGCTTTCATCAAATATATTTAGGTTCCACTTTGGTCCTCAGTCTTTTAATTTCCAAATTGGTTTTAAATCCTTTAATATTTTCAGTATCAAAGTTTGGATTTGTTTTAATTTTACACTCGGAATTAAAATTCATTATATATTTATTTTTCATTTTAGCCCTTATACTTTTAATCTTTGATTTTATTTGAATTTCTTTATTTTTTTAAATATATTTATGAAATAGTTCCTATTTTTATCCATGTTTGTATGTATATGCTCTTAGTTTTTTGTTTTTAATTTTTATTATTTCCTCTTTTGTTAAGGTTGTGTTCTTTTTTTAATTTTGTTCTTAAATTTTAATTTTTATTGGTAATCATTTGAAAATTGTTATTTTTTTTGCCTTTTTTGGTTTTTTTTTTATTATTTGTATTTATTGTTAAAGTCAAATAATATTTTTTAAGCTAATAATATTTATTTTTGTTCTATGATTGATTTTATTTTTTAATTGCTTTTTTGTTAATATTTTTAGGTGTTAAAATTTCTAATTATTAGAGATAAGGCATTCAAAATAATGATAATGATTATTTGTAAGGTTTTTTGTCTTATAAATATAATAGATTAATTATATATTTTGATATTTTGTTAATATTAACGCCTTAAAATATATATAAATAAATAACCTAAGTTTTTTTGGAAAAAAAATCAAATTAATTTAATGTCAGTGTTTTGAAATACATTTAATATAATAATATTAAGAATACATCTTATAAAATGAAAAAAATATTTTTTTTCTAAATACAATAATGGTGTCAGCGATAATATGACAATAATAATTAAAATATTAATTATGTACAATAATGGTTATAATGACAGCTATATACTAATTATGATAATTAAACAATCATGATAATAACAATGAGAATAATTTTCAAAATAATTAATCAGGTGATGTTATTTTTCTTAAAAATTGACTTTTGCAACTTATTTATGTATAATATTTCAAATTTAATATCACATAAAAAAAATTTATGAAGTCACACGTAGACAAAACGAGTAGAATAATTGTGTCATATTATCTACAATAAAAAAATTATACAAGCCACTCGCCCTACACTTTGCCATAGCCGGAAATAATTTTTTTAACATGCAAAAAAATATTAATGGTCTTAGATTTTTTTTATAATGCTGTATATCTGAGTGAAATAATTAGCCTATAATACTTTCGATAATTGCTATAACAAAATTATTTACAATAATAATAATAATAATAGTTTATTAGTTTTTAATATATTCATTTTATTATGTAAAATATGTTTAAAATAATGTCATGGTATCAGAGGTATTTTAATTTTTTTTTCATTTATGTTCATAGTACAATAACCATAATACCGCTAAATAAGACAAAAACCAATAATTATTAATGGGGGTGTCCCGGTAATTTCATATTTTCAGTATACGGTAAAATAATCTTTTGTAGCATCAAATAAGACAAAACAGAAGAGTTACCTATGATAGTGTTTCAAACATTTCACGTTTAACTATACTTACTTAAAGAGAGAGTTTCACTTTCATTTTACACCACCAAAACTAAACTTACTATATTTTTTAAAACAAGTTGCATTTAATACAAATAAAAATAACAATAAAAATTAAAAATGTAAACTAAGAGCAAATGTATATAGATACAAACAAAAAATTAAGAACTATTTCAGAAGGACCAAAAAAATCAAGGGATCAAAATTAAACCAAAAAATAAAAACTAAAATACAAAATAAGAAATTATATATATTAAAACTAGACAAAAAAATTAACCCTAGCGGCGGAGCGCAGGTTTATGGCTCGTATAAACTATACAACTTCATGTTTTTTTATGTCGTCTTACATAATAAATATAAAAAATATTTTAAAGAGTTTATTCAACTCTCGCCGAATAATATTTTTATAACACAAAAGAATACATATGTAAATATTATTAACATATTTTTTTACATTGATTAAAAAATTATAATTGTGAATAAATTATTATATATAATAAAATAAAAAGATAATATGTGTTAATAAAAATATATAAAATCTTAAGTTGATTTTTAATGTAGTAGAAAATAGGACAATGTTGCAATTGCTCAGGTAAAAGACCATTTTATTTTAGTTTTTGTATCCTAATTACTTAAAAAAATAAAAAAGAGAAAAATTTACAAGAGAATAAAGACAGGAATAAAAAAATGTTAATCTATTATTTAGTGTTTCTCTTATAATCTAATTAAAAAATATTAAATTAATAATTTTTAATTTAAAAATAACCCTTGAACTGAAATGCTAAAATAATGAATATAAATTGATTAGTTGGTGTTATAGGATAAAAAAGAAAATAAAGAAATTGTTTATATAAATAATTTTAAAATAGATTTTTATCATTTTAAATTACAAGAGTATTTGTTTTTGTGATGCAACTGGAAATTCCAAAAGGCTTCCTTTTCTACTATTTGGTTAATGTGAAAAGCAAATTTACTCCAAATAACAAAACTGCATGAAAAGCTGACGGCTCGAGAGACAATGCATCAAGATTCAAGGGTTATAAATGCATCGCTGTTATACAATGTTTTATTGCAAGGAGGGAGGGGCTGTTATACAATGTTTTATTACAGGAGGGAGGGGGCTGAGGATGGTTAATATATTTTTAATATTAAAATAATTTAAAAATTAATTAAAATATAAATAAATATATTATTAATTATATTTTATTATTATAATTATTAAATATTTAAAAAACAATATATATATATATACACACACTTTAAAGTGATTTCACAAGTTAAAAATAATAAAAAAAGTTTAGTAACCAAAAACTTTAAAAATTATTTTAAACCATAATTAAATTACTTTTTATAAAACTGTTTTTTTAAAATTTTAATCATAAAAATAAAATTAATACCAAACACACCCTACATGAACATGGATGACATGTATCTGCTCTGTCTCCACATTTTTTCAAACGCTAACATAGACTCTTATCAAGGATAAAAATGTAAAACACCCTTCAAATTGAATCCACATAAAAAAAATTGAGTCTCCCTCCATCCACAAAAAAACCCTACAAAGAAAGAACAAGCACGAGAGGGAGCGAGAAATGGAAGCGAGAGACGACTACAAGTTTCTGAAAATAAAAGACGCCATTTCTGCTATCAACCAGAAAGTCAATCTAATCGGCGTCGTTCTCGAGTTCGGTTTCCCCAAAACCACCAGAGGAACCGGTACGGCTACCTTTTTTCTCTCCAGAAAATCTCCTAATTCTCAATTTTTCTTCATTTAAATTAAAAAAATGATTTTGAGTGGCGATGATGATAATAAGGCCGGACTTACGGCTGCTACCAGAAAATTAATTTTTTCATGGTTGGTAGGAGATTGATGAACTTCTCAAGTTAAGGTGTCTGTTCTGAGCCATTTTTTTTTTTTACAAATTCCTGTTCATGTTATGGAATTTTTATTTCCAGTGCACATGTTTACAAATTGGTTACTGCTTGCAGATTGTTTTTGTTCACTGAAAATAGTGGATGAATCATACCCGAAGCCTGGAATTCCGGTCAACTTTTTCATGGCACAAATGGAAAATCTGCCTAGTGTTGGGTCACCTGGAGATATAATTCAGCTTTCTCGTGTCGTGGTAGACATATATGATCTCATGTAGTATAAAATACTCTAATGTTATTTTTTATATTTGTGTTAGGATACGATGCCCAAGTCTTTCCGCAGCATATCTACGGAAAAACTGAAACTTTCCCTTGGTTGTTTTTCCTTGATGAGTGCTCTAGAACATTTGTGAAATTTGATGGAATAGGGAATTGTGATATTTGCACTACATGAGAGGCTGACTTTTATTTGTTTCTTTGTAGATCTCTTGTTTCTTGGTGAATTGTGATATTCTAAACCTCCAGTAATTCAACAACTGGATTATTCTTGTGATTTAGCTTGTGTCAAGGTTGACATTGTTGATTGATTTGTCCACTTTAATAGCTAAGTGAACCTGCAGATCTGGCATGGAATTTCATGTGAAGTGTTACATTATAGATTTGGTTTGGTGAAGAATATTTCGTTGAATCTGTGTTTAGTGAATTGAAGCTGTTTTGTTTTATTTTTTGATAGATACTCCATGTTGCAGTAGGGTGAAAGCCTATCATTTGGCTTCGGTTTCTGCCTATTTAAATGAAATTCTAATCTTTTTCTAAATATTTGTTGTGTTTTAGGTTAAGATTGGTGTTGTTCATACTTGTAGGTTCTCTGATGAACTTAATGGTGTTTGACTTCTAGGATGCTGAAATCTACAGCATTTTGTTTTTGCAGATGAAAACCCACAATGATGGTGTCTATGCTCTTTTCAATAAAAAGTTTTCTTCTTTTGCGTTGTATGAAGGAAAAAATGGTGAAGACTTCCTACCTTATCAATGTTCATTATTTCGCCCAAGAGACCATGACTCGAAGTTTATAGAAGGCCTGAGAAAATGGTTGGTTGACTTTCATGTTGATGAAGGTACTCTCAAAAGTACACTTAACTGATGAGAGAAAAAGTCTTTTTTGGAATATCCTTATTTGCATCAATAAATTGCAGTTAACTAATATCTTGTGGTTTGTTGACAACCAGGATTAAATGTGTGGTTCTTATTAAGATTAAATATTTTTAATCATGAGATTATTGATAAAGATGTGGTTTGGATTTTGAGGATTTCTGAACAAGGGCAAAAAGTGCCTGTCTTATGATTCATGAAAGAAATGAGGTCAAGGAGTAAGTCATTGAGATGTTAATGTCCACGTCAGCCTTTTTACGCCAATGAGTAAGGTGATGTATAAGGTCACAAGCATTCACTAAAATTTTGTGGACTGGGCTTGGGAACCTTAATTCAACTTAACAAAATATTGGGCTGCCGTTTTATTTGCATTATGATGTCAGCATTGCTGTCTATTTGAAAAAACTCTACAAGTTTCAGCATCTTTTTAATTGGAATCATAACTGAGATGCTTGACTTGGAAGCACTGATGGATTTGCTATTTAGTATGTGTATTCATGGCATGTGGCAGCCATCCATCCTTCTGTCAGAATGCTTTGCATCAAATCATGCCTTTTATCATCATAAAAAAGCTTTTTTATTGTTTTGTTTTTGATAGGAGTAAGTACTTTCTCATTTCTGAGAGAGATGAAGGAAGGGCAACATGCTAATTTGTCTTGCAAGGTGAGCCTAGGATTTTTTGTATCCTTTTAGTATGTTTGAGTCACCAGAGTAGACATTAATTTTTCTCTGCATTCCTTCTGCTGATAAATGGTTGTCAACGTGTTAAGATACTTCATGTTTGTGAGATTGCCAAGAATGAGTGGATGGTGCTTGTCTGGGATGGAACAGATTCTCCACCAATCAGCATTAATACAAAGTGAGTTGATGTGAGCCAACATGTTAGAATTGTGGATATTTACTTTATTTATTAGTTATTGCATAGCACAGCTATTGCCATTGGATTTTTTATTGTGATCATTCTTTGTGGCGCTCTTTGACCACACATCAAATTGAAGACAATGGGAAATACATAGTAGTAATCACAAGGAACTGGTGCCCTTTTCAAAAGCACATTTTCTAGGAGATTGCCTCTTTACAATCAGCAGGAATACAGAATGTTATGCTTAGATTTTATAGAAGTGTCGAGCCATTTGATTGAAACAAAATTTGAATCAGATCCAATTCATCAGTAGTGTCATTTGTTCTATATATCAGAGGAAGCAATAATATTTCTTCTCTTAAAGATTTGTTGTCTGAATTCAAATAACTATTTGCATGTGAGAATTGGAAATTCCTTATTCCATCTGGGTTTTGTTAAATCATGATTATAATAATAAAAAAATGGGTTTGTTCACTGTTTGTTCTCCAACTCTGTTTACTTTTTTTTCTTTCTCTTTCATGCCCTTTGATCACTTTGGGTTTGATTTTGAGTTTGAACCTTGAGTTTTGGTTTGGTTTTTGGACATTGGGATTTGTTTGGGTTTCGGATTTGAGTTTTTATGATTTTTCACTTGGGCTTTTCTGTTTGTGTTTGGTTATTTTATTATACTGATATGTATAGTATTACTTTCAAATTGCAATCACACAAAATTAGACATGCAGAGTTAATTTTTTGCTCATTCTACTTGAATGGATCCTCTGTCTTACAGTGGTGCATCTATAGTTCTATATTGTATATGGTGAATCCATGTCTTTTAACTCTCTTAACTTACTCTCCATCAGTGGAGGTTCTCTCTATGGATATGCTCATTAGCTATCCATTGCCCTATGCTTTCACATATCTTACCATACTTATTTGACTATTTCTATGGACATTCTGATTTTTTATTTCCTGGGAATTGATTTTCACATTCTAGATAAGCTCATCGCAGTCTTATGGAATTGACGAAGTTTACTGATGTAGTTATTCTGAATTGAATCACAGTCCAGAGCACAAAATGAATGAGCAACTTCCTTTACAGTTGGAACCTTCACCTCCTTTGCCTAGAGATTTATTATGTACATTTCCTACTGTTGGAACGATATTACGGGTAATCATCGACAAAGTCAATCAGAAGCATGTTCTCCACCTGCTCAAGACAGGTGAATGGGTGAAGTTCATTAGCATACTCTGTGAAGTGCGTGCAGGACTGTGGTGTGGTGTGTTGACACCTTTCACAAAGCTTAGATATTTGTCAAATGAGGACCATCTCGTCTTAGCATGCCAGAGGTATTTATATGTCTGCGTATATAATACATTTCAAATAGAAGTGCAGTTGAACATTGCATGTTTTTAATGGAGAATTCAAAGTTGATATTGCTTCTACTTTATATATCCATGTGAGTTAGGTCATACAACGAGCGCCTGTCACTGAAATTAGGGCGCATCCCATATTGGTGCTTTCCATGGTGTTCACCAATTACAGGTTTGACATTGTTGACTTCCTATATGATTCCTGTGTTTGCTCCATTTTCTCACCCTTTAGTTTTCTAATTCAGTCTTTTAGAAATTTCATCTCTCTGCTTAAAAGCTCTATGATGGTTGACTATTAAATTTCACAAAATTAATACACGTTCATTCCCTCCTATTCAGAGGTTGACTATTAAATTTCACAAATTTAATACACTTTCTTTCCCTCCTATTCAGAGGTTGACTATGACGACATGCCATTTGTTACGTTAATGGATGTTCTCACCTATTCAGAGGTAGGATAAATGTCTGTATGCTAATCAGTTCAGTTTCATGTTTCCAGATGATGTCTATTAATATTAACTTTCACAAACATTTGTATCCCTCCCAATTGTTTGTTGGACTGCTCTTCCTCAGTCAGGGGATTGTTTTGTGGCCACTCTCCTAT
This sequence comes from Salix caprea, assembly GCA_964035475.1. NCBI lineage: Eukaryota > Viridiplantae > Streptophyta > Magnoliopsida > Malpighiales > Salicaceae > Salix > Salix caprea. The sequence continues at coordinate 28,199,146 of OZ037744.1, forward strand.
AAGAGAACTAGTACCATAATAAAATAGAAAAGAATCACTAATAGCAACAGTAATTGCATTTTAAAACTGTTCATAGCAGGGGCCATGGCCATGGTCCAGTGCAATGTTAAAACTTCCAGCCTTTTTAAGGGGTGTTTGGGGAGTTTTTTTGCAGTCTTGTCTGTACTGCATAAACTATGGTGCCCTGGCCTTTTTTTTTTGTTTTTCTTTTTTCCTTTCAGAATACTATTTACTAGAATTAAAATTAACTTGCAAAAGTTGGGACTTCAGATTTCTGTGTTGAAATATTAATCATACAAACCAAAGTAGTTTGTGATTCTAGAAATATTTGGAGATGCACCTGGCTCTTGATTTTTAAGGTAGTGTCTAGAGTGTTCTCTGTTTGTATTTTTCATGGTTAGGCTGTCAGCTATTGCAATTTTTTCAAGCATTAGTCTGGCATCTCAACTCATTAGAAAACACTTCTAGCACAAGATAGTTCTTTTGGGTGAGACAGTGAGCCAACATACATTCCTGTAAATGATAAATTCCAGAAAATAGAAGCTGGCTACAGACAGCTTGACACCACTTGCCTGGCTTTAAACCTTGCAGGCAACTGCTAGATTCAAGTGCATAATTAGAGTAGTGGCTGCATTTCCATGGCGTGCTGAGGACTTCTCTCATCATGGGACGTACAGAATTAGACTAACCATAGAGGATCCAACTGCCAGAATTCATGCTTTCATCTATGCTGAAGATGGGGTACAGACATTCTCTTAGTACTACTCAACCTCCTATTATCTTGACAATATTGGCATATTATTCATGTAATCATGCATATGAGTATAATACCCTGATATTTCATTTATATTTCTCAATTGATATATGATGCTCTACCTAATTTAGTTGTTTGTTAATCTAAACAATACAAGTTCTATTTTATATTTTAAATTAAATGAATATAAAATTAATTACTCATAGAAACTAAATAATCTAAAACTTTAACATCAGCTTTAATTTTCTGCAATTTAGAAAAAAAGATTAAATTTTTTGTTGTTTTGCATAATAGACAAAAATATGAGATTGGATCTATTGTAGGGAATTTTTCTTTTTGTGCACATTGATCAGGATAAATTACTGGGTCAGATTGTCCTGGGACATGTTGGTTAGCCCCTTTTATTTGATAGGATAAAGCACTTGTTGCACCACCTTTTTAATATATAAGATCTGTGGGTTGAAAAAATATGTACATTCCAACCAGTAACTTTTGGACTGATGCATTTCGGTCCCACTATTGTACACTCTCTCTAGTTCCTCTCTTTTCTTACATGTCTTGCCAGTTTTACTTGTCTGGAGATCAGTATGCTTTCACTTGGGTTTGATTTCATCTCTGCTGGTGCTCACCTTAACATATATAACATCATGCATAGTGACCTGTTTAGAAGTGTGAAATTGGGTGTAATTATGGTGACACAATGAAGGGCTTGGTGGTGTCAAGGCCTGGGTGCTTCTGAATTAGTCTGAATTTTTGGCCTTAGAGTGTTGCATTCGAGATTGATTCATTTATCCTTGGACGGTTGTAGTGCCTGTGCCCTGCTCATTTGATCTAGCAGCATGGTGATTGTTGTACCTGTTCACTTTACACACTGGCTTGCTGGTTTATAGGCATAAAAAACCAGTTTTATATACTCAAAATTATATACAGACCAAAGGAAATTGGCTGTTTGTGCTTGACATCAAGCAGAGAGAGAAGCAAAAGAATTAGTCGGCTAAAGAAAGAGAATATAAAAAAAAGGTGGGGGCATCTGAAATGTCTCTGTGTGTGTGCTTGTATACATTTCTTATTTAGAGCTCAGAAATTTATCTAAATGAAGTTGGTGTTCCAATTCAAAGAATTGGGTTAACCAATTTGTCCAGAGGGTGGTCCCTAACTAATAATTCCTCATTGGTTTAGGGCGTGTAGACTTTACTTTTTTGTGCTTTATTTGCTTGCTTAAGTTAAACCTCTACCATAACACAAACAGCAGGCTTTGATATGAGGATGGCCTTCAAGGTCACTTTCAGGCCATTTTGTGATGTAGGCAAAATTGTTCTCACAATCTAGATCCTGATCACGTTGGTATTTCTTCACCAAAAAAGGTACCTGTTGTAACACAAGCAGCAGGCTTTGATTTTGGAATGGTCTGCAAAGTAACTTTTAGGCCATATTGTGATGTATACAAAAATACTTTCAGAATCTAGATCCTGATCATGTTGGTATTTCTTTGTGGACAGTTATGCAAAACTACAATGTTTTTGTTTTTAGGTTCAGAGGCAAATCTTCTTAAGGGAAGTCCTTCAGCCTCATCTATTTTTGGCCCGTTGATGTACCATCGAGGAAGACTGGAAGAATGACCGACTGAAGTTTCAAGGGAGGAGAGAGTGGAGTAGCTGACTTGAAATAAAAAAACCTGAATGGAAGTGATAGAGTGATTAAATGTCGTAACAACTTATAAAATGTTTACTTCTAACAAAAACTAGAGGAATTATCCATGTAGCTAACTCTAATTGGTTTAGGATGGGTGGTATGCCCCCCCATGTGATTGTGGTGTGGGTAAGTTAAGTTGTGCTGGAGTCAGAGAACCAAGTTTCTTTCCCTGTAAAGGCTATAGGTTTACCTTGCTGGAGACTACCAGTTTCTTTCCTTGTAAAAGGCTATAGATTTACCTTTTTTTGTGTGTGAGAAACTGCAGTTTATTGTGAAATGTAAATTTTTATTGATTGAAATATGTGAAAGTAATATGTTTGCTAACAAAAATGGATAAAAGAAGATTCCCTTAAGAGCCTCAAGGATATTGCTCTTGTATTTTCTGTTCTTTTTTTCATCTCACAGCATACAGATGACTATTTCCTAATGAACTGTCTAAAATGCTTAATGTGCTGGTCAAAACTGGTTTAATGTTCTGCAATCTACAGTGGTTTTTGCTCCTTGTGTGACCAAGCTTTATATTTTGCCATCTTCATTCCTGGCAGGAGAAATTTTTTGATGGGAAGCAGTCGATTGATGTTTTGACAAGGAAGCGAGACAAATTGCTTGGAGTGGCTGCAAGTAATGATGGCAAGGTAACCAACCCCGCGCCCAGAAATCCACCATGGGTGCAGTGCTGCTTGAAATCCTATTACCTAGACAAAAATGACATTTGGGGAAGTAGGCAATATAGAATTTTCGGTACCAAGCTTGTGGATTAAGGAGTTCAATGGAGAGTCAGCTACTGGTTGATACGCCTAAAGTGTTTTGCTGTTATTCTCAATAATGTGAATTAGGGGTTCCCTGTAGTTTGGATTTTAACACAATGGTGAGCTATCTGTATTTGTAAATAGTTTGATAGCCTTAACATCATTTTGCTTAGGGTTTGTAGTGCTGGGTTGAGCTAGTCCGAGCCAGAAGCCTTATGTATAATTTAAAATTTTCTTGTAATAGAATGGTGTTATTATATGATTTATATCCACAGTTTGTGATCTGCTAAGAAGTGCCCTGTAAAGGATGATATCTATTTCTGAAGTGTTGCAGCTGAATCATGAATACCTCAACCGCCAAGTGAAAATAAACATGCAAGGGGTGGAGGATTGGTTTCAGCTCACCGAAGCCCGGAATGCATGCCAAATGCTTTGGTATGGTTGACTCTTCGTTGATTTGATTTACTATGAATTTGCACAATGTTTTTAGTTTATTGTGTTTCTTTATAATGTATCAGTAACTCCGCGTGTTAATGGGTTAAAAACTCAAATTTTTTTGTTAGTTTTGAGCACGTTACGGTGACTATTTCTTCTTTCAAATTTGGTTATTTTTCATCATAGTGTCTCTCCTTTTCTCGTTTTCTTTTTCTTTCGTTTCTCTTTATTTTTCTCCTCAGCTCCCTCTAAAAGGGGATTGACCAGGATGAAAGTGCTGGGAAATGTTGACAGAGTTCAGTGATGATCAAATTCAACCGGGAGCTGATTTCGGAGAGCGCTGTCAGCACCAAAAGGGTGAGTGGTGTTTTTTTTTATGATAAATTTGATGCTAGATTGGAATGATAATTGCGGGATTGAAAATTTAGTAATGAATTTGTTTATGCCTGCACACTGATTTGGTGTATTGACAGATTGTATCATTCGAACATCTGCACCATTACGTTGCCATGTAAAGATGGATCTGGCTGGAAAGCCGTCAAGGAAAGATGTTAATGTCGAGTAGGAAAGCTCTTGGTGGATAAATTCTTTGCATCGTACTAGTTTCCAGGCCGCACCATGCGACTCAAAAAATAGTTGAACATCAGAAAACTATTTCGGTCATGACCCAAGGTATTAATTTCTAAACCTTATGACCTCATTTCATATCTAGTTTAAATTTAAAATTAAATTATGTAAAGATATTTTGACATGACAAATTTAAACTATATAAAAATCATCTGGACATGACCTTTCATTTTGCGGCCAGGAGAATGACACTTAGATGAGTTTTGTCTATTCGTTGCACAACATTACCCCCGAAATCCTTGCCCACCACAAGCAGAATTCTTATATGGAACAATGTATCTGCTGTATAAACCACCTAGCACATCTGCGACATTAAATATGGCGCCAGATAATCATGTCTTATTTCTGCCTCTTCCATCTCCGTATCGTACAATGTGCCTGAAACAAGGCAGCTGTTTTGATAGAGATCTAAACCCCTGTACATCACATGGCAGCAATGTGAAATTTTGCCTCTCCCTAGATGACATCACAATTGCAATATGAACTTAGCTTTCCACAGATGAGCCCCAACAAAACCTTGTGATTCTGATGATCATGGTGAGCTGGCAACTAATTGCGTGCAGGAGGTGCATGATCCATATTGTGGTCTCGTATGCCAACCTCAGCAGCAGCAGCAGCAGGAACAACAACATTCCTTCGTTGCTGTTCGCGAAAATAGAGAACCGTAAGCAGACAGACAAAAAGAGCAAGTATCATTGCATTTCCGTCTTCCAGGATAACATTCTCCACCCATCCTTCGATTTTTGGGTAGACTTCAGGCAATGAATCAATCACATGTACCTAATATAGAGAGAAAAAAAAACCTGGACCAGTTAGTCAAAAGTATTATAAACAAAATTCCAAAACTCAACCCTGAAAAACAAAGTAATTATGGTTTGACTACAAGGATCATCTTCTGCTCATGCCCTCCTATAGAAAGCATCATGTACAAACCTTATATTCATTAAATGTGAGCTCTGAAAATATTTTGATGGTGATTCTTACCACCTCCTCTTGGGGGGTGCTCTGAAGAAAAGAAACAGGTAGGAACAATTTTGCAGGAATTGATTCAGTTTCTTTATTCTCCATTATGCATTGATTCAGTTTCTTTATTCTCCATTATGCACTTCTTTTTTGGGCAGCATGCTAAAGATTTGTTCTGTTCTTCAAAAAGAAAGAAACCCTTTTCTCCCTCAATTGTTCAGCAAAGCATACGAAGAGAATACTATTTTCCCATTCTAAACTGATTGATTTGTTGGGTGAGCTTCACATGAGATATAGGCAGTTCCTAGGTAGAGGGTAGAGGGATCAACAAAATATGCAAAAGCAGGAAGACAAAAAACACATCTATCCTTGTGATAATATGATTCGTGCATCAACATTCTAATTTTCTGCCACAGAAAACCACAAGAGACCCAAGGGGCGGGAATTTTCTGATCAGCAACAAAAACATGCCATTTCAACAGTAAACATGCATGTCAAGCCCTCATTATCCACTTCTTAACTTTTGTGAAGATGCATTTCCCAACAAGTTTTAGCAAATTAGGACTAAACTTTCCAGTGGTTATAATACTCAGAACATCAAAAGAAGCACAGGCTAGAACATTTAATAGGGCAATAATGGAGGGACATGACCAGCTTGTGAATACTTGGGAATTCTGATCAATTGATAGAAGCAGCTGTCTAATTTGCACCATCATCTAATTTTCACTACCATGATTAAAGAAGACAAGCAGATAAAAAAACTGACCATGAAACTGTCTGCATAGTTCTTTCTTATCCACAAGCTTGAGAGGGCTAGTGTGACAGGTAACTTTGCTGCAGCATCGATCTCAAGAGCTTGGTCATAGTATCGCTTAGCAAGATGAAGGTCAACTGGAAGTCCTTGACCATGTTCATGCATGTAACCAAGATTGAACATAGCTTGTGCGTTAGATTGAGATTTGGCATGCATGTAAGCCTCTGCCGCTCGTTCATAATCCCTCTCAGTACCCTAAGAAAAGGAGGAAAGTTTTAGAATGAAAACAAATATGCAGAAAATTAACCAAAAAAGGCAACAAAAGGCTTCAAAATTGTGAAAGACAGGACACATACCCTACCATAGTAATATGCATCACCAATAAGCAAAGCAGCATGTTCATTGCCCTGTTCTGAAGCTTGCCACCACAAAGAATGGGCTCGCTGGTGTCTTTCCGAGTCTGTACAAAACCCAGATTCCCCCATACACATGCTACGCTCTGCATATTTGTCAAGTATCCATGCAGCATTACTCTGTGCAATTTCATAGCCCAGCTCGGCCATCCTTGAATACAACAGGAATGCTTTGCCCACATCACCTTTTAGGTATGATTCCAATGCCCATCTAGACAAGGAGTTCCATGGGCCCTGTTCTGCTACTAGTTTGTATAGCGCAGTAGCCTGGAAGAAAGTAAAGCTTTCTGGTAAAATGGATCAAAACTGTTTGCAACACAAACCAATCGATAGAAGTGCAGGGTCAAACGGCATGCATACATTTCACAAAGATAAAAATATATGACCCCACAATCTCACTTCATCATAGGAAGTGGTGGGATAGCATGCCTATTGAATGCATGATTGCCAACAACCTCCAGTTCAAATTGTATTTGGGAGCTTCCCAAGTTACACAAGTGAGATGATTTAGAGAACAAACTCATCTAATTTTGACAGTTCTCCAAAATACTAGATCCCCACAGGTCCCCAAAAAGCTAACCTGGCAATATAGATTATATATTTGGTCGAACTTATTAGGCATTCAATGTTGTCTGAAGGTGGCTCCAGTACAGATTTATGGAGGATCTTCCAGGAATATGATCAATAACCTGACTTGTTAACAAATTAGCACCTAGACTTGCATGAAAATATTGTTTTGAACATGGTATTATGTCACTAGACTTTCCTAATATAAGTGATATAATGAACCTAGCGATTATCGACAAAGACAATGTCCATCAGAAGCAAGGATTCTGAAAGCAGCGGGAAAAAAACTTGAAAAGACACTAAAGCAATCTGGTTGATCCTTCACTAATTGACTGTGGTAGTCTGACACCAAAACAAAAACTTATTAATAAGATATGGATTTATGGAGGCACAAGGAAAAAGAGAGCACACAAAAAGTTCATACACAAATTGTAATAAGGAGCTTGGGTAGGAGAAAATTGAATGGTAAAGAAGCCGAATTTACCACAGCAAGATTCTTTCTAAGCCCCACCCCCATATGAAACATCTTCGCCAGCTGGTAAAATGCCTTTGGTTGACCTGCGTTAGCAGCTACTATAAAATATTGGCATGCCAGCCTTACATCTCTCTTTACTCCAATCCCTTTGAGATGCATTACTCCAAGGTTATAATGCCCACCAGCATCATCATTGTCAGCAGCCCGCTCGAAGTATTCTTTTGCCTGTAACAAAAAAAGAATAAAAAGAATAGGTTTGATGCATATTCTGATACTATCCAATGAAAGAACATTTACAACATGTAGGCAAATACAAAAAAGATACATTAGCGATTTGATATGAGCATACAGTACACATACACTGCATTGATACGTATTGTTCAAAGGCCATTCCATCTTGGTCCCAAAAGAGAATTTGGTGACACGTCCTTCAGCATTTTTTCTCTACAGTGACTAGTCTCAAAACTTAAACTTGCACCCCTACGGTTGCAAGATCATTACTTTTATATCATTGCATGCCACTTGGGTACAAAAGCTCCCATGCATGAATATAAACAGCTAAAGAAAACCACATCAGGCTCCTAACCTCAACGAATTCTTGATGTAATTGGATCACTGCCAAAACATATCTAGTCAACTAAATCTTAACACAATTATTTAGATATCAAAGTAAGCCAAGCTATATAATACAGATTAAGGATTCAAATAAAAATATTTCAATGCAAGTGGAGAAGAATAAATTCGCAACTGAATTACCAGGATCCAAAACTGCATGCTTGCCCTATTAACCAAGTTCAATTGACCATAGGAATGACCATATCAAAGAGGAAGCCATGCATGACACCAGTAGACCAAATCAGGCAAGCATGCAATCCAGTCTTCTATTAACAAAATATTAACAAAGAAAGCTACATTCTACAATATGATGAAAAGGCAAACAGAATCAACTTACTTTACTGTAGTTCTTCTTTTGCACTCCATAACCCTTGACATACAGATACCCCATGCCATTATAAGCCGAATAAAGCTGCAGTTTTGCAGCAAGTGTTAGCCATTCAAGCGCTTTAGTATAGTTCCTCTCAACTCCAGCTCCCCGGGCAAATATTTCACCAAGAAGTTCCATTGACCTGGGTTCCCCTTTCTCTGCAGCCTTTGAAAACCATGCCAATGCTTTGGCATGATCACGCCTCAATCCTCTCAATCCAAAGTAGTAAAAGTAACCAATTTTAAACATGGCTGCCGCATTCCCTTTTTGAGCTTGATATTCCAAAATCTGGAACACATCGTCATCCTCCCCTCGTGATTTCCTCAAAACATCTTTATTCTCCTCGGCCCCATTATGTATCCTAACCGGTTCAATCACCGGAGAATCCTTCGAAATCAAAAAATTATTTACTGCTACTTCTGCTAATTCCGCATATAATATAATCGCCTTTTCATACATCTGAAAACCAAACAATAACACAAACTATTATAAAAAAAAAAAAAAAAAGCAAATAGGCAGTAAACAATCCATTCTCAAATCAAGCAAGTTAAATTAGCTCACCTGCTGCCGGTAATACGTGTAGGCAAGAGCTGATTTAGACTGCAAATTGCCTCCGTCAGCTGCAAAATGATGGTATAGAAAAGCCTTAGCTTTATCCCTCTCTTTAATTTGCCCTAATCCATACAAAAACCCTAAAACCGATCTAGCATGAGAATTCCCCTTCACCGTTGCTAATTCCTCAATTTCCGCCACTGCTTCCTCCACAACCCTAACCTCACCGTCACTCACAGCCGAAAACATCTTCTCCACGGCGGAGTAGTACTGCTCCATCTCCGGATCGAGGTTCGATGCAGAGTTGGTGGCGGCGTCGGGTTCGAAGATCGGGCGCCAGGAGCCAGGGTCCAGTTCGTGTTCGGGTTTGGAGTCAGAGTCGCCGAACTCGTCCCACTCGGGTGGCGACTCAGTGGGGTCCACATCGGTAGTCGCGGGGGAGGAAGGGATCTCTTTGAGGTCTTCTTGAGAGAGGACGAGAACGTACGGGCGGGCGAGGAGGGAGAGTGGGAGGAGAGAGAAAATTAGAAGAGAGAATGCGAGTTTGTGTCTCTGCATTTTTATTTATTTTCTATTCCGACTTTTGATTCGCAGAGAGTGAGAGCAGGAGGTGTTTCTCGCTATGTATTTTGCTTGGCAACTGCCACGTCAACTCTTGTTGGATAGCTAATGATTGCATGCCACGTTAGCAGGATGCTCTTTCTAAAATGATATGGATTGCTCTGTTATTATCATAATTATAAGAAAAGGCCTGGGTAGCAAGCCACCGCCCGTTCTTGCATGTTGTGTACGAGCAGATTAAAATAATAAATATTTTCAATTAAATTAATATTATTTTATTTTTAAAAATATCAAATTAACCGCCTCTAATTTTAATATCGGTTATAAAGTGTTTTTGAAAGTGTTATTCATTTATAAATATATCATAATAATATTTTAAAAAAAATATTTTTGACATCAACACATGAAAATGATCTACAAATACCAAAAAATTAATTTAAAGTGCAAAACAAAAAAAAATCATTTTTTTTTTCAAAAATTCTTTTAAAATGCAATACCAAACAGAGTCTTAATAAGAAAATTCAACCCACATTATGCTATGCGGGTTCCGAATTAATATTGATGGGTCATTAACTTGACTCCTCGTTGGATCAAATTGTGTTAATTACATATTTACTTTGGCAAAGAAGTTTTATAATTGTTGTTGTAAGGGTTTTATTTCTTAGTTGAATTTGTACTTAATTATTCAAATATTTTCTTTACAATACAACAAGTGAGTTTATTTAGTAGTTTGTAATTGCTTACTTATATAATAATTTAAATGCCTTCAAGTAATTAATTATTAATTAGATTTATAGTAATGACTTATTTTATCATATAGTAATTTAACTAGGGTTGTAAATATTGTGAATTTTATCGTGTTTTGTGACTAAAATAATTAATAGTTTTTATGTATTCTATTTGATATTTGTTATGATATTTGTGTACTTAAATTATGGCACTATGTTTTGTACGAGTTGAAATTACTAATAAAGTAGTGTTTCATAAGTGATTGTCAAGACTTTAAATTTTTTTGGCTTAAAAGTAAATTATTTTTTTTCATTTAAAAGAAAAACAAAAATACCATATATATATATATATCTAAATCAACTCATGTTGAAAAATATGATACAACAAATATGTATTACATCTGATGATATCCTAGAAAATTCAAGTAATTTGATAACAGAGTTTATGTGTTGAATAATTGGTTCATCTTTTGGTTCTAATAACCCCATTTGTTTTCCTTACCAATGTGGATGGTGTTTGGTTCTTGATATATGCAAAAGGCCATTGTTAATGAGTCTAGTGACTCTCTGATACTTCAGTAAGTATCTATTTAAGAGAAAATATCATGATATTTTAGAGAGATATTTTGAAAATAAATATGTTACAAAGAGAGAGCCCTAGGTCTAAGGATCTCAAAGAGTCTTTATAGCCCATCCTTATTTTGTCTTTATTGTCTTCTCATCTTCTCTCTATCAAAAAGAAAAATTATCTCTAACTCAATTAAATGAATAATATCTTTATCTCGATTAGTGAGAAAAATCTTTGATTCAATCAAAGTAAAAATATCTCTAACTCAATTTTAGAGAGAAAATATATCTATCTCGATCAAAGAGAAAATATCTTTTGACTCAATCAAAGGGGAAATATCTTTTTATTTCTAGGTTTACTGCTTGGCTGAGTATAGAAGAGCCAAGTTTGGAAAGTCGTTAGGCTGGTTCAAGATTGAGTTCAATGCTTAGTTAAGCCTATAAGATGTTAAATTGAACAGGTCTTCAAACTCATCCATGATTGGGCTCAACGTTTGACTTAGCCTAAAAGATATTGGGTCTAGCAAGTATCCAAAACCATTTATGATTGAGCTCAACGCTTAACTTATCGTATGAGATGTTGGGTTTGAGAGGTTGCATTTTCATTCATGATTGGGCTCATTGATTAGTTGAGTCTAAGAGAGATAAGTTTGGTAGGTTACGAAACCTATTTATTATTGGGCTTAGCTTGCTAAGCTCAAGAGAGTCAAGTTTAACATATTGACAGACTCATTCATGATTGGGCTCATTAATTGGATGAGCTTAAAAGAGCTAGGTTTAGCAAGTCGCCATGCCCGTTCATGATCAGGCTTAATGCTTGAATGAGCTTAATAGATGTTGAGTTTGCAAAATTGTTAAACCCATTTATGATTGAGTTTAACATTTAACTAAACCTAAGAGATGTTTGATTATCACCTAGTCTCTGGTTCCTCTCAATAAGTATAGAAAAATAAACATAAAATATAAACAAAATATGTTGATCCATCAATAACCCTTAAGTCTTTGCATATGTTTTAGTTAATGTTCATGGGTAAGCTCCGTGGAAATCGAGCTATCATTTCCAGAATATGAGTAATTTATTTAAGCTATCATGGGTAATTTAGTTAAGTTAGTTATCATTTTCGCCCATAAAATTTTCCCATCTTTACAGAGCATATTTGATATGTTTTAATGTTAGCTTTATAAAGCATGTTTTAATGTTGTTGAAGAAAATGAGTGACAAATTTGATATGTTTCTGGGGTGTATTTCCAGTATGCGTGTGTATGTCCAGTATGTGTGTTGATGAAAATGGGTGATAAATTTGATATGTTTCTGGGTGTGTATGTCCAGTATGCGTGTGTATGTCCAGTATGTGTGTTGATGAAAATATGTGACAAATTTGACATGTTTCTGGGTGTGTATGTCCAGTATGCATGTGTTGATGAAAATGGGTGAGAAATTTGACATGTTTCTGGGTGTGTATGTCCAGTATACGTGTGTTGATGAAAATGAGTGACAAATTTGATATGTTTCTGGTGTGTATGTCCAGTATGCGTGTGATGATGAAAATGGGTGACAAATTTGACATGTTTCTAGGTGTGTATGTCCAGTATACGTGTGTTGATGAAAATGAGTGACAAATTTGATATGTTTATGTTTGTTAGAATGGGGGATTGATAGTGGTTTATAATGTTGAAATATAATATAGCAGTATTTAAATGCTTTGATCATCGTTAAAAGTGGGGATTGATTGTGGTTCTTTATCTCCAGCGACTGACCAAACACTTATTTGTTGTCAAAATTGGTTGCATCTTGGATCAATCCCAATTGACATTACAACCTTAATGAATGATTATGAAAAATATGAAAATCTTGAATCAAGTTATTTTTCTTATACACTTATACTTTTATTTTATGATTTATTAATCAACTTATTTTCAATCTAACATTTCTATTTTTTTTTTTTAGAATTTGGTGGAAAGTTAAATCTAGCAAGGATAATAATTAGTTCAAAACCGGGTGTATTTCTTGAAGTTTTTTATGTTAATGTTGCTTGTTATTTATTTTGAAGCCCTTTGAAGGCAATATTCTGTAATTTAAATTTTATCTTGTTTACTTGTGTAATTTTAATTATTTCACCTCATGCTAAATTAAACAAAACAAAAGTATTAGAAAGTTAAAAAAAAACTTAATAAACACTATTATCATTAACAATTTAATACATTAATATTTGTATTAGTGGCAAGAAAATAAAAAATATTTGGTATCTTAAAAGAAAATCAATATTATTTTATATTAATTGTAAGCCCATCAGAAAGCCCATCAAAAATCCCAAAAAACAATTTTGGTTTTTTCAATTTTTATCATAAAAACCGAACCGGACTGAACCGAAAATGGTCAGTTTTTACTTGGTTCGGTTTGGTTATATTTTTTTAAAAAAATTATAATTTTCGGTTTGGTTATTTTTTTCGATAAAAACCGAACCGAACCGAAAATGTTTACCCCTATCTCATAGAAGACTGCTGAGATTCTTTATGACCAAGTGACTCATCTTTATTTAAAAAGCATCTCTTACGAAGTGAAATGATGACTTGTAATTGAGTGGATTTTTGGATATTTGAGATGGTATGAAAAGACATTAATCCATTGGTGATGGTAGAATGATGTTTCCTTTATAACCCATGTCACAATGGTGTTTTTCACGTGGCCATCCCCAAGATGGGGAAGTGCGTGGAAATTTATTTTTTTCATAATCATAAAATTATGGTAATAATCTTTAGGAGTAGCCACCTCGTATTAAGATTACTATGAATGGTCTATGAGAGTCTGGGTAAGAGAACTTGTTGTGCAATAAAAAGATGCATCACCCTCAATGCACCCTACCTAAGATAAATTGCATTGTTATTTGATTGTTTTATAGATTATATTTCTATTTGCGAGTCTTTTTTAAGGTTCAAAGTAGATCTCTCTCTTCACGCTCGAGTCTTTACCTCATTGGATAAAAAACCTAGTTGTTCTAAAATTAGAATAATTTTTTTTGTATCTTTAATACCTATAAGTGTACTCTATGATGTAGTTTTACACCCCAAATATTAAAGTCTACAGTTAAATTCTATTAAATAAAATGAGCAGAGTGATTGTTGAAAGATTTTTGATATTTTGGACGAACTCTAACATATAATCATAAATTGGTTACAATATTTCATTTATTGGAATGAACATCCCCAATAAATTAATTTAAATTTTAGATGAGATAAAATAATAAACCAACACTCGAAATGTTAACTAATGATAAATCGCGTAAATTTTCCAATGGAGTAGTAAAATAATTATTTTAAAGAAAGATTGTTTATAAGTTTGGGGTGAGATTATTTATAAAAAAAGAATAAAGTTACAAATAAATTAATAAATTAATTTATGATTTCATAGGCAAATTCAAATTTTAGCATAAAAATTACTTACTGTCTTTCTTTATGATATCAAATATTAACTTTCAATTTAAATAGTAGACCACACTAAAATCCTACAAGGAGTCTCATCACATGTTTTTCCATCTTAGTGTAAAGTTTCAAGGAAATCAGAGTTTGATAAGGCCCTGCAAGAGAGCCGATGATCGAATAAGAATACAAGAAATAACTCATAAACTCATTAATAGCATTGCCATAATTTTAGCAAAACTCTTCTTTCCCTGAAATTGATATTTCTTACACTACTCAAAGGCATCCATCCCTTCATGAATAAAGTCTAGTGTGTTTCCTTGATGAATTGAAGTTAGGTTTGTTTCTTATTCATATTTGCTAAGTCTCTTCTCCCAATACTTAAAAGCTGTTTGGGAGGGCGGTATAACCGCTGTTTCCTCTATTTTTTTCATTTTAAAAGATTTTTGGGTGACAGGAAGAACGTGCGCTCTGTGTTCTTTTCTAGATCCCATCAGTGGATAGTTAACTGTTAAAGAACCATCTCAACATTAACAATAGAAACATCAACAGTTTCCATTTTCTTCATTTACATTCTAATATCCAATCATCAGAGAAAAAAAAAAGATTATTGTAGAAAGAATCAAAAAGTTCTCAAAAGAAGAACATATTAATCTAAAATATCATTCACACGACTCTAGAAAGCAATTCTAAAAAATAGATTCAGATACACTTCTGCTTAAGTGTTTATATATTCTCGATAATTTGACATGAATAATTTCTATATTATAAAATATTAGTTTCAACACTACCATTTTCAAACTTCTTTCTTTCTCTGTGTTCATCAGATAGCAGAGAGAGATGTCTGCTGTAATCTGACCATGCCCATCTCCATATGCCATCCCCCTCGCCTTCTGACGTGTACTCTGTGACTTCTCTTGTTGTCTTGTATTTCTCTGTCTGCTTGAAGATGGAAGGCAGAAACTATGGCAGAAATAAGATCAAATCAAACTGATGGTTCTATTCAAGGAGTTTGGAGTTTTAAATCTCTAATTTTCCCATGGCAAACAGCAAGGAAATCTTATCATATTCTTGCTTGGAAAGAGATTATTTTGACTGAGATTTACGTTTCATACAGTCATACACTCTTCCATATACAGTAGCAACAGCAGAGATCGACAGGAAAGTGATTCATCATATAAATTCCCAGAAAATAAACTAAATTCAAATGGAACAGCCCAGAAACAGAAACGTTCTGCTGTTCTTGATTACATTTCTAACCAGAAAGTATTCTGAAGAACAGCACTCCGTTCACCCAAGACATCCCGATCCCCTTCCCTGCCTGAATATTTCTCGTCAGAGTAACCTGATCCCACTCTTCCAGACTGTATCTTCCGTTCATCTTCCTTACGAGCTCCATATTATACCTAATTTCTCTCTCAACATCGTACACATCAATGAAAATCCTTCCACGATATCTGCTTAGCTTTTCACTTTTATCGACTGGCAATCTGGGCATGATATAGTTCTCAACATCATGAACAGGGATGATGAGTCGGCCGCTCTTGACATCCCCAGGTGTGAGTTGCTTTTTTATGGGCCAGTTATGCAATGCGTTCAAATCTAGCAGTTCATCGAAGCGACTCACGTAATTCATCGTTCAAGAATAAGTTTAGATAAGTTGTGGCCAGGGAAACATTTCTCATGTTGTTTTGTATTTATATTTATATGCCAGGGAATTATGCAGATTTCATGTTTAATAGCTTTTCCTCACTTTTTTTTCTTCCTATTTGGCTTCAGATTTTTTCCTGTCGAGTTTGTGATTGTGCAAAATGTTTTCTACATAAATTATTTTATTTATTTATTTCTCCTTTTGCCTTTTTTCCCCTATTGAGTTTTTTATTGTGGAAAAAGATGTTTACGTAGATTATTTCATTTATTGATTATTATTTTCTATAGCGGGATGATCATTTTTACCTTTTCTATTTCATCCTATTTGGTATTGTGTTTTAAAAATATTTCTGAAAAAAATTTGAATTTTTCATTTTAAATTGAGTTTTTTTGGTGATTTTAGATCATTTTCATATGATGATGTCAAAAATAATTTTTAAAAATAAAAAAATATCATTATAATGCATTTCTTGATGAAATCCCACACAGAAACTAAATTATTTTGACACTCCCACAAGTGCAAGTATTCAAAATAGAATCCTTACGTGACATCCTATACTTAATGTCGTGCATGTAAATAATTGAATAAATAATCATTTTTAGTGCATGGGTGCATGAGAAACTCTAGTCAGCAATAAATTAAATAAAGATTCTAACTAGCAAAATAATTAATTTATAGATCTAATAATTAATAAGACTTCACCAACTATATGTTTTTCTTCATTATAATTTCCCCCATCATTTTATTTCTCTGTCTTCAAAAATAATAGAGCATCCCTTGTCATTGATTAATAAAAGTTAATAAACGGGAATTAATAAAAAGTTAATATAATAATCAGATATTGTTTTTCTATATTTATGATGATAATTTAAGTGCCCGTTTGACATGCATTTTAAAAGTATTTTTTGAATAAAAAAATGATTTTTTTTATTTTAATACATTTTTAATTAAAAACATTTTTAAAAAACAATCCCATACAACCCTAAAACTCGGACAATCAAGCTCTTACAACTTAGGCCGTAGGTTATTAACCACTAAACAACCCTTTAATATCTAATTATAAAATTTTTAATTTTTTTTAAATATATTGTTTAATTCATTTTCCTGTAGAACTATACCTACGTTACTTAGGGGGTGTTTGGGAGGGCTTTTTAAAAGCGTTTTTGAAAAAAATTGAAAATTTTTTATTTTTATTTTTAAGTTTAAATTAATAAAATTTGGTGTTTTTAGATCATTTTGATGTGCTGATGTCAAAAATGATTTTTAAAAAATAAAAAAGCATAATTTTAATGTATTTTTGAATAAAAAACACTTTCAAAAGCAACCGCAACCACACTCTCAAACAGACATTTAGTTTCGTTTTTTTCTTGTTCTTCTTATTCATGTTGAGTTCATAATTGTGGAAAAAGTTGTCTATGCAGATTATTTCATTTATTTATTTTCTCTCTTGTAAGGATGATCATTTCTATCCTTACTATTTAATTAAATTATTTCAACACTCCCTCTCGTGCAAATATTCAAAAATGATTTCTTACGTGACATTCTAGTTAATGTTGTGCATGTAAATAATTGAATAATTAAATTATCTTTAGTGGGTGCATGAATAATAAAAGTTCCCCAACTTTATATTTTCTATCACTATAATTTTCCTTATCATTTTGTTTGTCTCTGGATTCAAATAAGATATTGATCCTTCCTATTTATTAATATAAGTTAATCTATGGTAATTAATAAAAAGTAATAATCATATGTTTTTTTCTATATTATGATGAGAGTTTAAAACTATATATTAAAAAAAGGATTTATATAATAATCATATGTTTATAACTTAAGTCATAGGTTATAAACCACTAAACAACCCTTTATGAGCCAATTATATGATTATTAATTTTATTTAAAAAATATATAGTTTTTATTGGGTCCTTTTTAATTGATTTTTTTTCAATCTTATCCCATGATATTTAGGTTGATTAATAATTAAGTTTATAATTTTTCTTAATTGATTTCTATGAGGTTATCCCAACTTCATGACCAAAGTCAAAAGTTCAGTGTGTTGACCTGAGTTGATTCTAGTTTTTTTATATTTTAATTTTAATTTTATATTTTAATATTAGATTGATTGAGAATTGAACTTCATATATTATTTTAACTTGCTTTTTATTAGGTTATCTGAGTTCCATGATTCAAGTTTAGTAGATTAACCTAAATTATTTTCTCTTTCTCCGTCTTTTCAATTTAATTCTTCAACATTGAGTTGTTTCTTTTTCTAGAGGTTATCACGGTTTCATGACTTGAGCTGTGGATTTTACATATTAATCTGGATTAACTTGGGTTGATTTGATATGTTATCTTCTCTTTTTTTTTTTTCCTGAAATATTATATTAATCTTTTTTAGTCAAGTTAATTTTTTCTCTAGTTGTCTATATTGGCTGATATGATTTGTTACCAATCTGATCTGATTATCTTTTCCTTTATTAGTTATTACTTACAGATTCTCAGGATTTATCTTTGGAGAAATATCAGTGACATAACTATAATTATGATTGTAATAAATGTAATCTGAGTATATATATGTGATAGAATGTAATATAGAAGATATAAAATAAACAACAAACTTTCTCTTTTATTTTCTGTTGATTCACCATTTCTTCATGGTATCAAAGTTGGTTCATCTTTACCAATCACTTATACTATTTGTTTAAATAGGTTTCTCCTGGATTTGAGGTTATGGAAAGTTCTATTGCTCCTGCATCACTAAATCATCATTTGTGTTCTGATTTGAACCTCCCTAATTTGAGTGCCAATCAACGTTTGTGTTATATTCAATTGAATGATTTCAATTATCTTCCTTGGTCGAGGTTTGTGTCATTAGCGCTTGGTGGAAGGTCTACAATTATGGCATCAATGTTTGACACATTCTTTAGAGCCTATTTTGGCAAGATGTTTTTCCAAATTTGAAAGCAATTCAATAAATTGTGATGATTGTCATTTGTCAAAATCTACTCGCTTACAATTTCCCACTTCCATATCTTATTCAGTTGAACCTTTTGATTTAATTCATTCCAATATTTGGGGTCCAATCGTCGGGTCCTTCGATGGCTATACATATTTTGTTACATTTTTTGATGATTTCTCTCGATTCACTTGGCTATATCTGTTAAAAGCAAAAAGTGAAGTTGCCACTATATTTCAAGATTTCCATGATTTGGTCCATACTCAATTCTCATCCAAAATTAAAATTTTACGATCAGATAATGGCCCTGACTATATGTCCCTCATCATAATACAATAATTGAGCATGCATGACATTATTCATCAAACTAGTGTTTATACTCCACAACAAAATAGAATAGCTGAGAGAAAGAAACGAGACTTACTAGAGAAAACACGATCATTGCTATTTCAAATGCATATTCCCAAAATATTTTGGTCTCAAGGGGTACTCACAACTGCTTATCTTGTAAACCGATTGCCTAACAAACATCTAAAGTTTATCTTCCCGGCTGAGTTATTGACAGGAAGAAGCCAACTTTATCACACACACTACCCTTATATCTTGGGTAGTAGCCATGGAGATTCCATAAAATCAATTATTATCAATTCTTTCAGTTGCTCCAACCTCCGATCACAACTTTGGATCATATTCCAGATGGGTTAAAAGATCATTTCTATGTTTGACATCTATACTATTGTTATATGTTTTCTACATTAAAAAGTCAAAGATGTTAAAAAAGATAACAAACATGTATATATTAGGTATAACACAAACTATTTGAGTGATCAGAAGATGAGTCATTGTTATATATGAATTAGAAAAAATATCATATACATAAATAATATTAATTGTGAAATCCTCGCATATGATATAATAATATTTGATAGATTTATTAGTTATGCTATAATAAAATAATGTATAAATTTATTATTCATATATCTTGTAAGAGTTCATTTTAATGTTATGTAATAGACAAATATTTTAGACTCTAATTGTATTTTATTTTCACTTTTTTATGTTAAGGTTGTACCTTAACAAGATGGATATAAAAAGAATCTGTGATAAGCATAGGCGAGAAAAAAAAAAGAAAAAAAAAGATTGAAAGCTGGCCCAAGATTTAAGACCCAACAATACTAGTCATATATATTTTCAAAACCCCCTAAATTAGTCTGAAAGCCTCATTTATTTCGGATCCAGAATACCCATAATGAAGAGAGCTCTGCTGACAAATCTCTCTTCATGCGCTCGAAATCTCCGTCTGTCTCCTCCCATATTAAACCCTAACCCTAGCCCATCACTAGCTCAACTCACTGTCCCCGCTCGTTCTAGACTCAGCAGGTTCTACTCTTCTGAGTCTGACTCATCCCGTGAAGCACAATTTACCCAGACCCAGAAGTCAAATGGCTCCATTGAAGATGCTGATGAGCTCAGCACTCAAGGTAGGGTAAAATTGAAGATGGGTTTTGCTTTTTTTAGAAAAATGCTGGAGAAGGAAAACTTTTTTTGACTGTAAATGCACGTGCATGAAAATATCTCCTTGTTTTAGTTTAAAAAATATATAGATTAAACTTTTAGGCTGAATTTTGTTAGCTTTGTAATCGCGTGTTTTTGCATTTTCAGTTCAATTTTCATCGATGATTTTGAAAAAGAATGTCTCTTGTGTGTTCAATGTTGCGAGTTTGTGACCTTTCGAGAATGGATGCATGACCATTTGTT
The DNA here is from genome assembly GCA_964035475.1 of Salix caprea. Lineage (NCBI taxonomy): Eukaryota > Viridiplantae > Streptophyta > Magnoliopsida > Malpighiales > Salicaceae > Salix > Salix caprea. Next base: position 28,219,747 of record OZ037744.1, read on the forward strand.
TTGGATTTTTGGATTGAAAGCCATGTTGTAAAAAACTGAAGTGTGAGATTATATGGGTTGCAGAGATAAAACTGCTGGTGGAGAAGTACTACGAAGGTGAAGATGATGCACTGCCATTAATTTTCGAAGGAATTATAAAGAGGAAGTTGGCAGGGATCCCGGATGATAAGTTGATAAAACAACTTAATCTAGAACCTCCTACAAATGATTTTGAAGATAAAGAGTTTGATTTTGATGATAATTGGAGTGAAATTGATGAGGATGATGGTGACTTAGATTGATGGTATGTTGATGGTGTGCTTGCGAGAATTATAATAATAGATGACTAATGTGTTTATTGCAGGGAATTTTGTGTTGAAAATCTGTAGTTTCTAGCTGTGCAATGCCTACAACTGCAAGAGCATGAGAGCATAATCATAGACATGTAGTTTGATTTTTCAATTATTTTTATAAGGAAAATTATAATCATTATTATTATTGTTTAAATATTTTTTCTATTTAGTTTAGAAAATTAAATATTATGTTTGATAATCTAGTTTAATTTTTATTTAGTTTAGGAATCTTTTAATTATTTATTAGACCAAGAAATGATATAAATATGGTTGTTTAGCGAAAATAATTAGTATTATAACTTTGAATTACAGTTTTTTTGTGGTGATCTTTTTTGTGTTGCTTGTGTTTTTTATCTTTCTTGTATCGTTTTCGTATGCATTGGTATTAAAATCCAACTATTTCTGGCAGTTTGTGTCCTGTTCTGAATAATCATGACTGAATTTTGTATAATAACTTTATAATTATCTATTAGGATATTTTTTCTTTTTAAGGTAGACCTGAAATTAGTATAAATATAGTTGTTTAGCTTATATTTTAGCAGATCACCTGAAGAGAAGATATACAGTATTAAAATTTAGAGTTAGAGTTTTTGCGAGCTTTGTGTTGGAATAATCATGGCTGGAAGATGATGCAAAACAAGAAGTGCTCGTGTTGTAGGGATGAAGAGGTTTTCCCTAGGAAACATCATTCAGGAACTGGCGATAGGGGAAATGTAGAGATAGATTACAAAATTAACTTATCAGTTGATGGAAGTGAGGATCCTGAGGGATTGTGTGGAGAGTGATCACAGATCCATGGTCAATTTTAAAACTATTTTAGAGGTGAGAGCAAAGGAGACAATCTTTTGATCAAGATGATTACACTGATAGGTTTAAATCATGGGATTTTCCACAATGGATTTTGATCTCTGGTTGATGCTTTCGGTCCCTTTTCTAATGTCTGAATAAAATTATGAATATGTGTAATATTACGAGAATATTATTATTAAACTCGCAAAGTCATTACATTCTCTGATTGCTTTGAAATTTTAATATAATATATATAAATATATCAAGAGATTTTTTGTAAAATTTCATTTCAATCAAACGGTCGGATTAAGAGATAAGATTGATATTATAAAATTATTCATTATTTAAAAAAATATTATTTGACCAAAACAAAATGGACAGAACGAACCCAGAACATTTCGGCTGATATTTAAACAAAAAATACAAAACGAGCCAGGATTTAAACTAAAATAAAAACAATATTATTTTTTTTAATTAGTACAAAAACAACTGACAATCCTGGTTCATAGACTTACGCAGGGAGCCAAGCTCGGCCGGGATTTTCCCTGTAAAACTATTTTAACGTTGATGAGGCCAAAATAAAAGGCCTAGCTGATCCCAGGAAAGAGAGAAGAAAACAGGTGGCCCAGCCGAGCCAAAAAATGACCCGACAAGTGATAGTAGAAGATGGCAAAACTAGCTTCAGGTGAGCAAGTGCGATTATTGATGATTGATAGGCCTGTTTAAAAAATAAATGAAGAATTGAATCTCATCATTTTGTTATTCGAGGTGATAAATTAGACGGCCATCACCAAGTTTCACACTCATTGGTAGTCTGTAAAACGTAATTAAACCTCATTCTGACTTCTACCCTTCAATGGGCTACTGTTTCACTCGATTGAAAACTCGAACAACATGGTGTGCTCGTACTTCTCGCCGGGTTGAATCACCACCGGTGGGAAGTTTGGTTGGTTGATGGCATTGGGAAATCCCTGTGTCTCCAAGCATAGTCCTGAGTGCTTTCCATAAACAGCACCTCCTTTACCACCAATTCCATTCACATAGTTTGCTGTGTAAAACTGCATCCCGGGAGTGTTAGTCCACAAATCAAGAACCCTTGAACTAGATGGGTCCTTAACTTTTGCAGCATGCCTCAGACCTTCCTTCTCTTCCCCGCAGTCGAGTGCGTAGTTATGATCATACCCTAAACCAACCTCGTGAATCGAAACACCGACCTTCTTTTCGGCGGTGAAATCAAAAGGAGTGCCCTTAACTGGCAAGATTTCACCTGTTGGGACTATGTTCTGGTCTACAGGAGTAAAATGAGATCCCCATATCTGAACCGATTGATCAAGTATATTCCCCGAGTTGTGCCCGGCTAGGTTCCAGTAAGTATGCTGAGCTAGGTTCACTGGGGTGGCCTTATTCTCAGCCACTGCTTCCATGTCAAGTCTCAATGTCATGGTTGAAGTTAGTGTGTAAGTTGCAGTAACAGAAAGATCCCCAGGGTAACCTGTAACAGGAGAAAAATAAAATATCAATCACACACACAAATATATTACCAGAGAGAGAGAGAGAGAGGGGGGATACCTTCTTCTCCGTCATGGCTGCGGTATTTAAACGTAATGGATGGTTTTTCGCCTTTCTTATACTCTGCTACCTCCCATACAACTATATCAAAACCTTTATGCCCACCTGAAGCAGAGAAAGTAGGAGAAAGTTTTTTATGCAAGAAGACAATTTGAATAGGCACATTATAGATACCAGACAATCAAGCAGTAAATAACACAAAGCTTAAGAAATGATCCCACCATAGCTATTAGACATTAAAAACCATAAGAAGGGAAAGTTGTATTGCTGATGTAGTTTTTTCTATTTGCAGATTTCCTGACTTTTAAGAAAAACAATGCAGTCAGAAGGAGATATAGAGAACAAACTTAAACTCAAATGTGCCATCCAGAAAGAAAAAGAGAGAGAGAAATGCTGAAACCTCTTAGTTTGAAACATTTGTTTATGTCGTCGGTCGTATCAACTAGAGAACAACAACTAGTGGAATTGACCTAGAACGGTTTCATCCATCGATTAGAGAGAAAAGAAAAACAAGGGGCACTGAGACAAGGAGGAAAATATGAAATCACAGATCTTATGAATCATGTCTAACAGTAGTTATCTCATCACACCATTCATCTCATACAGCCAAATATGCTTTCTTTCCTCCAAATACTGTGCAGATATGAAAACTTATGTCTACTAAAATTCCGTTCACATACAAAATCAGTCAGTGTTTCTTGATTAACATTTACTGATGGATGTTACAAACAAAACTTCCATTCACAAAAATATATTTGTCATGTTGATAAAATTTTCCAGATCAAAACAGAACTATATAATCTAATCTAATAAAATTACAAATCAAATGACTGGTTGGCAGACATGGTTGATCAGAATAGCATCAAAGCTCATAATAATTTGGAATTACAAGCATACCATGAAGACTGTTTGGAGGCCTGTTGACGGGTAAGGTGTAATCTACCCCATTAAGAGTGAACTTCCCATCTTTGATCCTGTTCGCTACTCGACCCACAATGGCACCAAAATAAGGTGCAACACGATTCTGATCAATCATAAATTTACCCAGAAAAGGATTCAGGCACCAAATATAAACACAGTAAAAGAAGAGAACTAATCAGGCGAAAATTAGCAAGGGTTATTAATACTAGCATTCCTCCAAAATAACAACACGAGCAACCAAACTGATACACCAATGACATACTTGGCAAAAAAAAAATCAGATAGGTTTGCAGACAGATATTTTATTTAGGTGATGAATTGCAAGCAAAGTTGACAGGATCTATAATAATTACAGAATACAAGATTTCGATCATGAACTATCAAGAAAATACGTATGGAATGCTGAAAAATGCCCTTCAAATGATAAATGAATACAAGAAAGAACCAAACTTTGCATTGGATCACAACAGATGACAGCAAAAACAAGTGGCTAGAATTACCAAATATGGCTCAACAGAGTCGAATCCAAGAACCACATCCGCCAGATTTCCTACAAAAGTCAAGAGAACCCAACAATCAACAACACCTTAAAAAACAACAAAAGGCAAAAAGGTTTGATCGATCAATCATTCATAAGAACTGGTTACCATTTTTGTCAGGTAAAGACAAGGAGGTAATGGTGCAACCCAGATTGGTGATTTTGACCTGCATGGTCCCATTGTTGAGTTCAAAGATTTGTGGTTTCTGATCTGCCATCACTCACTCACTTATCACGAAACAGAGAATTCGAGAAACAGGTTTTCTTTCGTTGTGGTTGGCTTTGCTTTGTTTTAGAGTACTTACTCCTGTTCTGCTGATTGTCGTTTTATTATGGTACATTTTGTTTGAGAGTACTTCCTAGTTAATTGCCCACATTATGGTATAATGATTAGGATTTAAATAATTAATAGATTTTACTATTTTAAAAATAAAATATAATATTCATACATATAACTTTTGATATAATAAAATACATCAACACTTTATTATAATAACAACAAGGCTTAACTTCTAAAATTATCATTATTATTATTTCTAAAATAATAAAAATTATTAAATTATTCCAAGAAAAAAAAACTCGAAAACATTAATAAAAGAATAATTAAGAAAAAAAATTAAAATTAAAATTATTATTATTATTATTATTATTATTATTATTAAAAATAAAATTATTAAATTATTATGCAAGCTCTGACTTGAACTTGAGATCTGTTGGGTAAATTACGAGCCTTTACCATCACGTCATGCTTATGGAGGACAACAAATCTCTTACTACTATTACTGTGCAGATAAGAATCTGATGTTGGACTGAGATTGAAGTTTATGGTGTTGTAAGTTAAAATCATATGTAGCTGGCCACGATGCAGGGGAGAGATGATGGCTATGTTTCTCACGATTCAAGCTGTCATGGCTGCTACGTGAAGGAAGATCTTCTACTGGTGCTTTTGATTGAAGATGAAATTAAGATCTTGGATGCCAATGGGAGGATGATCTTTCATTTTTTTTCACATTTGAAGAGAAAATAATGCTGGTTGTTGTTGGAATGAGGAGTTTTCATAGGGGGTGTTGTGATGATTTAAGGGTTACTTTTTTGTCTGTTTCGAGATGGAAAGATTAAGGTATGCTCATGGCAGGGCTCATTTCCCCCTCTCGCTGCTTGAGTTAGGGTTTTGTGGGATTTCTACAGGATAAAATCTTATCATGTTAAGTCACGTTAACTTCAAGTCCAGACTTCTTCGATTTCCTGTAGAGATTCGCTCATGGAAATTGGAATCCATGAACTCTTTTAAACCACAAAATACACCAATCGGCCTAATCGACCATTTCAGTTGACAGCACTGGCATGCAATCGTATTTACTTCATTTTTCCTGCTTTAAGCAGGAATCGATTCTTTCATTGTAATGCCAACAAAAGTGAGGACTTCCATCATAAACACCATCAACAACAGAAAATTACATTTCAGCATGTGACCTGCCATGCCAAGTCCAGATTGGCTGTAAAATTGGCAAGGCCAGTTGCTCCAGGCTGTAGGATTCTGCACTGGCTAATACATTTTCCCAAACCTGGATAGCAGTTTTACAATGTGGACAGCCTTATCTGCCAAGCTAATTGTCATCTTTAAAAAGCAAGCCACAACGACCTGTGAGAAAATTCAGAACAGATACAGGGAGGTAAACCTTGAGCAGTGACATCGTTCCGGTGAAGAAACTGAAACAGTTCAAATCCATATATCTTCATGTGATTTTGAAGATGGGAGAACCTAACTCTAGAGCCAGTATGAATTCAGAACTTCCTAATTGTTGGATCTTGGGGGCAAAACTGTCACGGGCAGTTTTGTGATTGTCTTAAACTGGGGTAATTACCAGTCAGCTACTACGTTATTGAGTAGTTGAAAGCCCAGATGGTTCCACCTTTGGAGAACCTCCTTAGTGCACCTCTATCAGGGCACCTCCAAATTAGTCTCTTATACGTTAGTACACTTTTAATGAACTTATCAATGGATAAGAATTTCAGCTATATGTTTTGAGACTGGTGCAACCTATCTTAGGCGTGGAGGAACTACATTAGGTGTGACGCCAAAGAACCCTAGGTGTGATGCTTACTTAGGTTTTCTATCTTCTAGGTATTCTTCCTATAAATCCTACTACTGTGATGCTGGTAGTGCTTTTATATTCATTCCACTTCAATCTATAAACCCCATATTATCCTTCATTTTACCTAGTTTAATCACCTTACCCTTAAAGCATACCAAAATCTTCATCTATAACCTATTCCTGAGTTCCAAACAATCAAATTTGATGCGATTTGTAATCCTATGAGATTTGGGTGCTGTAAATTGATGTGAAAGGAGAGAAATTCTTTGAGAAAGAAACTAATTGATTAAATACTTGAGCAATTCACACACCACTAGTAAGTTCACCTAAAACAAGCTGCATCCAAAAGTCAAAGAGAAACTCATGTGATTGGGCTATTTCCAAAATCTGAAGATTGAAGTAATCAAATGCTCAAGACCCCATGGATTAATTCAGATCAATTGAGCATCAATATGAGCTTAATTAATTTCGAGGCTAGTGCACCAATCATATTTGCCATAAGAAAAAATAGATAGGTTAAATGAAACAATTGCCAAAGGCTAGAAAGAGCATATCTGAATACTATGAAAGGATAAGTAAAGGATTTAAATCGCATAAAATATATATCATCATAGTATAACTTACCAAAGTACCATGGGAATGAGCTTTAGTATCACCTCTCGGAAACTGGGGAACACAGTTCCATGGAACAATTACCCCAGATTGCCACAGCTTGCCAAAACAAATACAAGATTATGATGTTATTATATAAAGTAAGCACAGCAGTCAAAAAGACATAATGGGCAATACCAAATAGATGGGAAAACTAACAGATAACAAACTACTTCAACGAAATTTTACAAGGAACTGAGAGTTCTGGCAGTCCCTTGTCAAGAGAAGGGAGGAGAGGGATGAGGAAGGGCACTTTCCCTCCCTAGAACATCTGGAACTAAGACTCACTACAAAGTTGAGTTTGCAATAGTATTCAGCGGCCCAGTCTGAACAAAAACATCTTTCTCTTAACAAAGATTAACCTTTAAGATCTACAGGTGGAATTCAAACTCAGCGCTACAAAATTATACATTGAAGTTGTAAATCTACTTCAACCAAGCCCTTCATCAACCTCAATCTCCAAATAAAACCAAATTATCAAAGTGGTGTATTCAATTATAGAAAACAAATGCAAATAATCAAGAAATGCAGCACCTGAAGAAGTAAACATCAAAAAGCATAATTTTTTAAGAGTGTCACACTTCAAGCTGGGTACACAATTATTCAGGAAAAAGAAATGAGAGTCCAAATATGACCCTCAACTAATATCAAGGTGAAATCTTCTATTACCAGATAAAGGCAGAAACTCTGTATCAAGAAAATATAAGGAAGCAGAAGTTTGTTGAATAAATCGAGATTGGCAAATCCTCAACTTAAACTCAGTCCCATTGGTAGAGCAGTGAGCACAGAAGTTTCTGAAACCACTATATTGCACATAGATTTTGTTACATGATCTTCTGAAACTCCCAAGTGTCTCAGTGAGCAAAAACAGTGTCGTTTCTTCTAGGAGGTCTATCAGGAATTCCTCCTGGCTTGAATTTTGAAGCCTCGTGCTTTGCCAATTCAGGAGGCACGGGACTGTTATTCTGAATAAGCATTTGCTTGAGATCATAAAAGACATCTGAGTCCCCATGAGTCAAGAATGTTGTGGCCACACCTGTCTTTCCAGCACGGCCTGTTCGTCCAATACGATGAGTATACATTTCAATATTTCCAGGCATATCATAATTAATGACATGCGCCACATCAGGTATATCAATACCACGACCTGCAACATCTGTTGCAACAAGGACGTTGTATCTTTTGGTTCTAAAACCTTCAAGGCTAATTTCCCTCTGCTCCTGGGACTTCCCACCATGCAAAGTTGTGACACGAAAACCAAGCTTGTCCAAATTCTTGGCCACCATATCTGCATTCTTTTTAGTGTTAACAAAGACAATTGCGGTCTTATCTCCAGCTTCCTCAAGCAATCTATTCAACCTGTAGGACTTCTCTGACTCCTTCATCATTATGACATGTTGAGTTATCAAATCGGTGGCCTTTCCAGCAGTACCAATAGTGACCACAACAGGATTTCTCAAGTACTTCCTAGCTAGTCTCTCCACAGCAGGTGGCATAGTAGCACTAAACATATAAGTGGTACGATAAATCTTTTTCTCGTCAAGCTCTTCATCCTCATTTTCTGGCTTCAAGTTACTCGATGGCATTGCATCCAACACACCCATAACCTGGGGTTCAAAACCCATATCAATCATCCTATCAGCCTCATCAAGCACAACATAATTACACTGATTCAACACTGCATAACGCCTCTCCAAACAATCAATCAGACGACCTGGAGTAGCAATAACCACCTCACAACCTTGCCTAATCCTAAACCCCTGCTCTTCAATAGACTGCCCACCAACAATAGAAACAACTTTAATACCCAAATAATGTGCAAACTTAACAGTTTCATCCTCAATCTGCTGTGCCAACTCACGGGTAGGTGCCATAACAACTGCATAAGGCCCTTCAGCCTCATTCTCCTCACTCATTGGAGGCAACCTAGAAATATAAGTCAACATAGGCAAAACAAAAGCACAAGTCTTACCAGAACCAGTCTCAGCAATCCCAATAACATCCCGTTGTTGCAATCCCAAAGGAATCGCTGCCATTTGAATAGGTGATGGTTTCTTATACCCAGCTCTCTCTACAGACTTCAACAACTCACTAGTCAACTTACTCTCTTCCCAACTTCTCATCGGCCGCGGAATCTTTGAACCCTTATAAGAAATATTATAATCTTCCCTAAAAATCCTCCAATCTCTCTCAGTCATTTCTTCAAGCTTCTTCTCCGACCAATGTCTATCAACACGCATGTCAAAAGTATCATACAAATCAGCAGCCTCCTCCTTCAGTTTTTGAGCAGCCACCTCTTCTGGCTTTTCATCTACCCCTTCTTTTTTCCGAAATTCATCTCTCATATCCTTCTCATTCTTTGCAGCAAGTTTTTTCTGCTCTCTCCTATCCATCCCAGCCCGAAACCCTCGACCGAACAAAAGCTGTGCCTCATGAGGGTTTTGATACAAAACATTCATATCTCTAGAAGTATCTTCCGTGTTTTCCCAATCGAAAGAGAAGCGAAACTTCTCACTAGGTTTAATTACTCTCTTTTTAGGCTTTTTGGACCCTAAATATTGCTCTTTAATGGCATCCAGCTCCTTCTCTCGCTCTCTCTCGGCTAATTTCTCCAATCTGGCTTGTTCACGCGCCTTTGCTTCCTCTTCACGTTCGCGCTCTCTGTTGCGCCGCGAGGAGCGCTCGCGCTCGCGCTCTCTTTCTCTATCTCTATCTCTCTCTCTGTCTCTGTCCCTGTCCCTATCCCTGTCCCTTTCCCTATCCCTATCCCTATCCCTATCCCTGTCTCTGTCACGGCGGTCAGAATCGGAGGGAGGTTTTTCGGTGTCGGAACTGGAGAGGAGAAGTTGTTGGCGTTTTTTCTGTTGTTCGATTTCTTCATGGCGGCGCTTAAGGGCTAATTGTTCACGTTCAGCTTTGGTTAAGAAGACGGGTTTGCTTTGGCTTTTGGGGACGCTGATATCGTCGATTGAGCGTTTCATGGTGGTGGTGGTGGGGGTGGTGGTGGTGGTGGCGGCGGCGGCGGCGGTAGGGTTTAAGAGTAGAGATCGGGGGGTTGATGGATCGAAGAGCGGGTGATTCTAGATCGGTCTAGACGATAGATATACTCTCTCTCTCTCTCTATTCTGTCTCTTATGACGAATATTTTTTATTATGCAGAAGAATTGATTGAGATTTTGATATTGCTAACCGAGTTTTTTAATTTTGAATATTTTTGTTTTTAACTTAAATTATTTTAAAAAAAATATTACTTTAATACATTAATTTATATATATATATATATATATATATACACACACACTAGTTAATGCCGTCTCGTCTCGGGCGACACCATATTTATTTCAACATAAAAATATTAATTGTATGTATTTTTTTATTATAATATCAATTTAACTAAAATAATAAATCTATGCAGAATTCATGTCAAGTTCAAGTTTTCTATAAAATATATGAATTTTAAATCAATATAAATTTATTTGTTTAGTAATTTTCAATGAAATAACCAGCATAAATTTAGCATTATCATTAAAAAAGCATGGAGATTCGTATATCTGAATTGGTGAATTCAATAAAAATTTATATGTTTAGTAGTTTTCAACGAAATAGCCAGCATAAATGTAGCATCATCATTAAAAAAGCAAGGAGATTCAAATATCTGAATTATTGGATTCACTGTATTAAAATTAGTTCATTTTATAATTCAATTTAAATCAAACAAAAACAAAATATAAATTGTTAAAATATCTGCAATAATTAAATAACAAAAATAAATAGTTAATTTTTTATCCACAAAAAGACGAAAACATAAATTGAAAATTCATCGTTATGTTATTCTCATTATCATTGCTATAACAGTTAAAATTATTATCAATATTACTATCAAAACAATTAAAATCATTAAATTGCCCTGAAAAATCATTAAAAAAAGCAAAGGAGTTTTATAAAAAAAAATAAACAATAAAAAAATAATAACTAAACTTATCATTATTATTGCACAAACAATAAAATCATAAAAATCATCTGATTTGACAGAACATACAAAAAAAATGAATAAAGGGAAAAAGGGAGCAATATTAATTTTAAAATGATTACCAACATAAATTAAAATTTCAGGATTGAACCGATTAAAAATAAAACCCCAATAACAAAAGACAAAAACTAAAAACAAAAACTAAAAGCATAGATACATAAATACGAATAAAAAATAAACATTGTCAAAGAATAAAAAAACCAAAGGAATTAATATAAAATAAAAAATTCAAAGAATAAGAACCGAACTAAAAAAATATATATAATTAATTTGAATTGAAGGATAAAATTGAAATAAATAAAAACCCTAGGACCAAAATAAATAATGGCATTTCTAAAGGTAATTGTTGTGTAATTTTATTAAACAATTAAAAGATGGAGGACTGAAATGAAAAGTAGTATATATGACCAATTTTAATTGGAGGACCAAATTAAAACAAATCCAAACCTCCGTACCGAAAAAATTAAAGGAACCAAAAAGAAATCAAAAATCAAAAGAATAAGGACTGAAACAAAAACTTCTATATGTAATCAGTTTTAATTGAAAGGCACAATTGAAAATAATCAAATTTTCAATTAAAGAAATCAGAAATAAATTCGAAATCCAAACCTCAGGGACTAAAGTAAACATTTGACATACACCAGGGACTTAGACATAATTGCGCGCGGCAGGAGAGAGACAACGAACAACCGACACAAAATTGTTCGTCGGAGTTTACCTGGACACCTATTAGCAGAATGTGCCGCAACAGTAGACAGAGGACATGGAGACGCACTGCATGACATGGCGTAAGTTAATTTTTGACCACCTGAAAGCTCCGCACGCGCCGCCCCAAGTGTGCGTCTGCGTAAAACACTGTGGGCGCGTCGTTATGACGCACCAGCAATGGCACAGGAAAATAAAATAAAATAAAATAATGGCTAATGATCTACACACCCCTGCACATACTGATATTCACAAAAAAAACCTGGGTGCAAAATACGACGCTACCCCCGGTTACTGCACGCTATTTTATCTTTATCGGGGGTTAGTTTAGTCGTTGTATTGTTCAAATAGTTTGGAAAAAATGAAAGAACCCCTGGTCCCTGTGGCAATGTTTTGTTCTTTACGGGGGTTATTTTCGTCGTTTTACCGTGCAATAAATCCAATAATATCATCCATGTCCCCTGGAAAACCCTAAAATGCCCCTGATCCTGAGGTTAAAAAATTCCTGCCCTGGGGGTAAAATAGTAATTACATTTTAGCAATGAATAGTGAACTGGGTCTGTGTATACAGTAAAATAGGCACGCGATTTATCTTTTAGTTAATATATATAATTTTATTTATTAAAAAAATGTATTAATATGTGTGTGTGTGTGTGTTTTCGCTTTGTTGATGTGCCATTGAACATATTGAAGTTCAATTAATAATCAGTTTTATGAAATATAGTTTTAGTTCTTAAAAACAAAAATCTGAGAGATGAAAATTAGAATCCATTTGTATTTTGTGCTTAAAAAGTTTTTGAAAAAAAAATATTTTAATTTTTTCTTTGTTTTAAATTAGTTTTTAATTGTTTTTCAAATAATTGTGATATTTAAATGTCAATTTGTTTTTTAAAATATTGTTTTAATATATTTAAAAATATATATATATATTTCAAAAAATAATTATTACCACAATATCGAATAAGATTTACGAATGAAAAAAAAAAAAAAAACATTGTCTGGTTAAGGGTGTTATGGATATTTTAGGGTTTTATGAATAGTAAAATAACTATTTTGCCCCTTCATGATACAAAAAATAAGCATCATTGGGTTTTCCATTACTGGTGAGGAGCGTAAATAAGGCTCTATCCCTGGAAAAAATAAAAGTGAAGAGTTTGTTGTTGGAGTATATTGATATTTGCATATGCGGTTTAGTCGTTATTACATGGGCTTTTTTTTTTTTTTTAGGGGGGGAGGGATTCTTTGTTTAGAAAACATTGTTAGAGCATCTTCCTGACGCGTTAACAATTATTTTTTGTTCATGCCCTTCAGACAGTGCATGCATCATCATACGGTGGTGAAAAATATTCATCCACCGACTCACCAGCTGCGACACCATGTCGTCTTCCACGTGGTGGTGCGCGTGTTATCTTATGGTGGTTAGAGACATCGATGGTCGATTGATCTTTTTTTCATCTTTTCTCTTTCCTGCAGCCTAAATTGCATGGCAATCCTCATGGTTTATGGTTTTATTATTTCAATCCCTGTGTTTTTGAATGTTTATTTTCATCCTAATTTTTGCTATAGAGGTTTTGATTAGTTTCAATTTTGTTATTAAATTGAAATTGATTATATATTTTCATTTCATGCAAGTCCTTCCTCTTTTAATTTTGGATTAGGTTTTAAATCCCTTTTTTTTATATAAAAATTTTGATTTATTTCAATTTTATCCTTCAATTGAAATTGACCATATATTTTATTTTTATTTTGGTTCTTATTCTTTTAATGTTGGGTTTCGTTTTAAATCCCTTAATGTTTTTGGTATAAAAGTTTTGATTTCTTTCAATATTGCCCTTCGATTGACAATGAACATATTTTTTTCATTTCGGTTCTTATTCTTTTAACTTTTTATTTAATTTTAATTTTTTTAGCCCTTCTAAAATAGTTTGTGTTTTTATCTATGTTTATATGTATATACTCTTTAATGATGATGATGATCATAACAATAACAATAACAATAACAATAACAATAACTCATAAAATAATATGAAGAATATCAATAATAACAAAAACAATTATAATAATGATGATAATACTAATTATAATTTTAATGATATTAATAACAATAACGATTTTAGTTATCATAATAATTATTTTGGAAGCGGCGATAATAACAATAATGATGGTAACATCTATAGTATTGTTAATAATAATTAGAATATTGATTATTAACAATAATGGTTACAATGGAAGTTATAATGATTGTGAATCCAATAGAATTAATTAAAAATTGAGTTTCATAATTTATTTTGATTTTTATATGGCATTATCTTAGTCTCATGAGCATAGTCGTTGATTGGGAAAGTTAACTTGAGTTAAATAAAGTTATTTTTTTATTGTTTTTCTGTGAGGTTATCTCGGTCTCATGATATAGGGCATGATTTTGGTGGATCAACTCGGGTTATTTTTTTATGTTCTTTTCTAATAACATTCTTCAATATTTGGTTGATTAAAAATTAAATTTTATAAGTTGTTTCAAAAAGTTCTTTATAGGGTTTTCTTGGTTTTATGACCCGGGTCGTGGGTTTGACTAATTAACACGGTATGCTTTTTTAGATCTTCTTGATAATTGATTTTCTTTTCAATTTTATTATCTAACATTGAGTTGATTGAATTTTCAACTTCATAACATGATTTGATTTTTCTTTTTTAGGAGTTATAATAGTCTCATAACTATGATCATGAATTTGATATGTTAACCCGGGTTAATCCAAATCGATCTAATATGTTAATATCTTAATATTAAGAAAAGATATCATCTTAAAATAGTTTTAGTCAAATTTTATTTTTACGAGTTGCTAAGATTATTTTTAGACCTGCAATTCTACAAGGTCATCTAGTCCACCCTTTCCCACAATTTTTTTTTTTTTACTATAAAAATATTAGCAACATCTGAATATTTTCTTATATTCAAGAAAAACTTGATTCAACCCACAATGTTATGTTGGTCAATAATATAGTAAAATACTAAATATAGTGAACAGAAAAATGATGTTGAAGAGCTTTTTTTTCATCTTACACTATATTTTATTGTTGCTGCTACAAAATAGAGATTTAAAAAAAAGTTGAACATAAGTTAATTTGAAACAATTACAAGTATTTGCAAGTTAGTTAGTTAGTGAAATAACATGCAAATTAACATGAAAAAATGTGGATTTTGTGCAAAATAAAATAATATATAAATAAATACCAATAATGATTTTCTAAAACAATATTTTTATTCACTATATTATATTAAAACAAAACAAATTAAATTTTAGACTAATATATATATAACCCCCCTTCAAATATTAGATAAAAAAGGGTATTATTGTCATTACAATACATGATTTTATCTTGTGCAATGTTTATCAAACACAAATGTCTACCAAACATAATATATAATAAATTATCGAGTCTAGTTAAATGCACACCGAACATAAAACATAATAATTATATATCCAGTTCAATCCGGTCATGTTTTTCATAGTTTTATGAATGCCAAGAACCAAGATTTTAGGTATCCATCGAAGTTCTGAAAGGATAAGGATTCTCATGGCAAGTATTTTTCTTTT
This sequence comes from Salix caprea, assembly GCA_964035475.1. Lineage (NCBI taxonomy): Eukaryota > Viridiplantae > Streptophyta > Magnoliopsida > Malpighiales > Salicaceae > Salix > Salix caprea. The sequence continues at coordinate 28,234,971 of OZ037744.1, forward strand.
CCGACATATCATAGTTTTATGTTTCTTAAAATGATGAAGAATATTTCATGATTTAAAGTTTTTGCAGCCTCTGACTATCATCGTGTCTGATACAGTTAAGCTAGACTATGTGGATGCGATGTGTCTAGAACCAGGTTGCATGACACATTTTTCTAATAAAAAAATGTCTCAAGCAATACCACCACCGATTTGACATTATATTCTAATTTTTTTTAAAAAAAATTAATTTGTTTTAGTGTTTTAGATTATTTTAATATATTGGTATAAAAAATATGTTTTAAAAAATAAAAAAAAATATTATTTTTATGTATTTTTAAATGATTTTTTTAAACAATCTTAATTATACTCTCATACAAACTCTAAGGGTTATTTGGGAGTATGATTAAAGTTGTTTTTCAAAATGATTTTTGTTCAGAAATATATCATAATGATATTTAAAAAAAAATATTTTTGACATCAATATATTAAAATGATAAAAAAAACTTAATTTAAAATAAAAATGAAAAAATTAATTTTTTTTCAAAAATATTTTTAAAACGGAGTGATAAACAAGTTTTTAGTGCTCTAAAAGAGAGAAACAAATGTTATTTCAAGGTTAATGAAAAAACATTCTGTATTGTAAGGTCAACTAACCTCATATCATCCACAATTTTATTTATTGTAGTTTTTAATCTTGACAAGTGAGTCATTACCTACATATCCAATATTATTTTTCTTTTCTTTTATTGATTTTTTCCTATTTAATTATGTGCAGAAATTAATTGGATGTGATAGCAGCTATGCTATAAATAATAATAATAATAATTTAAATGCTCCTATATTTTGTTGGAGGCCCTACAAAATATCACATAAAGATTATATAGTTTCAGTATAGCTTTTACAATTTTTGTATGATTGAATGTTCAGGGATCTCCACAATGTTTTCCTCTTTTTTTTTTACAATTTGTTGAATTTCCATTGTCTAAAAAACTTGAAAAAAAAATACTTTGAACAATTGAAATTAATTTTGAAAGTGGATTTAGTTTTCATTATTATCTATAAAATAATTTAATATAAAATACCAAAAAATAAATCGTTAGTGTGGGATTTGATTCACAGTCAAAGTTAACCTAATATACTAATAATTAAATTAACCCGAGTCAAATATCTAATTTTTTTAGTTTTTTTAAATACCGACTCTGAAGAGAAAAACAGTCTCGGTTGACATGCAAATTGGTACGAGGATGTCTCTATAATAAAAATAAAATAAAATTGGAGGCCATTGGAGGGGCAACATTTGTCCAAAGTTTCGAGGACATAATTGATCAAATTGATAGTATAAGTATCAATATTCACAATCTCAGAAGTTCATGGGTGAAAACTTACATTAAACCCTCCAACAGTCGCTCTGCCCAAAACTCTGTGTCAAGTGGCAATAGGCAGTAGCTAAAAACACCTTCAAACTCTTGAAAAATCTCATTCTCGCACTCATCACAAAGAGAAGCGAAGACGTTACTAGTCATTCTCAACCCCCTCCTTAGTCACTGACGGCTACTCTCCTAACCATTTCTCAAACGGGAGCCGCACGATTCGTCGTTTTGAAGCTTGAACTCTAAGATTCCAGGTATGGTGTCTGTTGTAAGTTTCATTGAATTTTGAAGAGTATCTAAACTGTTTCTGGGATGTTTTTAACTCATTATCAAATGAGAAGATATGAAATTGAAGCTCAAAATTGGGGTCTTATTGAATAAGAATTTGATGTAATTAACTGCAATGCAGGTGATTAGTCCTGGCGACTTTTTATCCATTTTTATAATGAGAGAATTTTGATTGTTTGTGGGTTTTACTTGTCAAACCCATATCATTTATATTAGTTAATTTCTTGAGGATCATTTTAGTTTGGTTGGTTTAGATGGTTTTACGAGGACCATTTCAATCTGGTTCATTTACCTTTTGTTTTTTTTTGTTTCTTGTTGGTTTCTTAAGAAAGCATTGTTAAAGTTTTCAAGGTGTAATGACGATGAGAAAATTGAATTTAGAATCAACCGTTATGGAAGGCTACCATAGCCATGCATATTCTTACAATTTTAGGCTAAACAGAGATTTTTACGACCAATGTGAATGAACTAATTAAAGTGGATGAAAGTGGTTGGTGAGTTAGATATTGATTGCTAAAATAATGTTAGTGAGATATGCATAGCACGTGTTTCGTTTTATTTTCTCCTCAACCTCTATTGCCTGCCCAAGCCATTTAATGGTGATTATATGTCAAATATTGTTAACACGAACATTCCTGTTTATTAGTGAGTTGCATAGGAATTTGGCTTTGAGCTACTGGAAAGAGTATCAGATGATAATTCTGTATTAAGATGTTGCTGTAAATATTTTATACAGGACATCATTATCAAGGTTAGTGTTTAGACCTGGTCTCTAGAGCTTGTGCTTCAGCATTGCCTCTTCAAGCACATTGTACATCACTTCGAATGAGCATAGCCATGAAGAATTTAATTTTCGTTTGTATGGGTTTCATATCTTCTTCTGTAATAAAAGGTTTTTGTTTCTCACTCAAAAGACAAAGTAACTCTTTAAGGTCGGATTTTCTTTCTCTATCAGTAAATGAATTTCTTTTCCCTTTTGGCTTTGCATAAAATCAAGCTCAAATTTTGTGATAAAACTGAAGACGTGCTCAAAAACACTCTTTTTTCATGAGGTTTGAGATGTGTGCCTCAAATTACCCTTTTGGCTTTGCCTAAAATCAACTTCAAATTTCTTCAACATATTTTAAATAAAAAGATTTTTAATTAATAGAAGAAAAACATGTCATCATAACTATTATATGACACTATTTGCATGATTTCTGAATGAGGTGACTCCTAGGATTGTGGTTTAAATCTTTAGCATGTGTTTAGTAAAGGTCTCTTGGGATCGGTTTTTTCCAGACCTAAGCAAGAAAGAAAAAATAAAATGGAAAAGTTGGAAATGGCAAATATCTTGTTTCTGTGACTGCCTCAGTATGTATCTTTTGCCACCACCCATTTCCTGCAACCTTCTAAAGTAATGCTCATGAAGCTTTTTCAAAGATCCCAGTTACATGAAAGGTTTATGCCTCCTGGGGGAACACACATATCACATTCTCTTATTTATTTTTCAATTATTCCTTTTTGTCTAATGCCTTTTCTTATGACACATTTTCCCATTTCTCTAATGCTGGGAATATATCGATATTGTATTAGCTGCTAATAGATTTGAGGTGGGTGCCATCTATGCCATTGAGAACTTTTGAATCATGGATAATTATGGAAAAATAAGAGCTTTACCATTCTTCTCAATGGTCCATGCAATCCTTCCCTCATGTCCAAGTGTTACAATTAAGGACGTTATACATCTGACAGTAAAAGAATGTCAACCGCTTTTGGAGCCAATTACATTATTGCTGAGAGTTGTAGTTCCTTGGAATCTTCTTGTTATTTGACTTTCTCAAATGGGATGTCAGAATATTTGATAGAAAATGTCATACAGGCAGATGGTTTGGAATAAAATATTGAGTTCATTTTAGCAGGTTATTTTGGTCAGCGATATGAAACTCAGACTGGGGAAAAATAGAGAATGCAGTGTAGTGAGTAAACATGTGAAGAGCAATTCCTTTTTTATTAGTTTATTCAAAGTTAAGAAAAATCCTTTTTTCTCCTTTCTAGAATCGTGAGAAGTACTTAGTCTGCTCCAGTCCTCTTGTTTGTTGTCATCTCTGTATTAGCTGTTGCCGCTTCCATTTAATCCATGTTGAGCTAAGGGATAAGAAGGTTACTGAAAGGTTCCTTTCTGGAGCTTGGAAAGACTAAACCTTCTCCTAATAATCGGTTATTAGAAAATGAAAAGGAATTATTGTACTGTGGAGAAAGATAGTTTTCTTTTTCTTAATAATGGTTGGTTAGGGTGCCTCTTGTTGCAGGGGACAACCTATAGTAAGACAACTCATTTGAATGACCCAGGACTTTCACAATAGGATGTTTTACAAGCAAGATGCAGTTGCATGGTACAATCCGAGCATGACATTTGTGTATTCAGTAGTAGATTTTCTGATTAAATTCCATAAACTTTCTGGTAAAACAGGCTTGTTGTTGAATCTATCCTCCATTTGGGTTCACCTATTTTCCAACTTATCATGGATAATTCAAGATGATTGACTCACTTGCATCATGTTCTCCTTGATATTTTATTAGTTTTTTGAATCTATTCTCCATTTGGGGTTCTTCGCCTATTTTCCAACTTATCATGGATAATTCAAGATGATTGACTCACTTGCATCATGTTTTCTTCCCTATTTTATTAGTGTTTTCTCAACTGAGTTTGCTCTATGCTAAATCAGGGCTTTGTTGTTTCCTGTTTCCAATATTGATTTTTTGCCTTGTTTTTATCAAAGAACTATTTCAATCCAAAAGCTTAAGTTATTAGGTGAAATCCTAAGATATAATTTATATTATTCTCTAATCTTGTAAGCTTGGAACTTGTATAGACCCATCATTACCTTGTGCTTAATTTTATTAATTAGAATGAGATGGTGAGATTCAAACCCATGACTCTTTAGTCATTCATGTCAAAAAATATCTCAACTCACAAGTTTAAGCTATCAGGTGAGGCTTCAAAATATAATTTATATTATTCGCCAACAGTTTTCTCTATGCTTTGTCCTGGTTTGTATGGTTTCGTGCTTTTCACATGATGAGTCTGATCAACATATATTGAGTGCAGAGGTTGATTTTGCCATGGTGAACTCTGATGATGAAAAGGATGGAGGTTTCAGTACCTATATGCCCAAAGAACTAAGTTTACCTAACGGTGCCAAATTTGTAGATGTGGTACTAAGTGGTCAAAGTGACCACTGTCTTGAAAATTTTCGTATGGATAAGCAGGCATTCTACAAGCTATGTGATATTCTGCAAGGCAAGGGCCTACTACGCCATACGAACAGAATCAAGATTGAGGAACAATTAGCCATATTCTTGTTCATTATTGGCCATAATCTACGCACTCGAGCTGTTCAAGAATTGTTCCGATATTCAGGAGAAACCATCAGTCGCCATTTTAACAATGTTCTAAATGCTATCATGGCAATTTCATTAGAGTTCTTTCAGCCTCCAGGACCTGATATTCCACCAGAAATCTCGGAAGATCCTAGATTTTATCCATATTTTAAGGTAATCCTAAAGTAATTTGAGTTCAATCAGTATCATTTTTTTTGTGTGACTTGGATCTAAATATAAATTACTTGCTGCCTAGGATTGTGTTGGAGCAGTAGATAGGATACACATTCCAGTGATGGTTGGTATAGATGAGCAAGGACCTTTCCGCAATAAGAATGGGCTACTTTCACAAAGTGTTCTGGCTGCATGCTCCTTTGATCTGAGGTTTCATTATGTTCTAGCTGGATGGGAAGGCTCAGCATCAGATCTGCGAGTTCTGAACTCAGCACTCACGAGGCGGAACAATTTGCAGGTCCCTGAAGGTATTTTGTTTCTCTCACATCTTAGCTCACTAGAAGTTTATTTGGCCACCCTTGCGAAACGCCATAATTATGCAATATACATGACTTTTACCTTTTTTCCTTTTAAAATGCCAAATTATGTAACCATTCTTATTTCTTCAACTAATTTAGTACTCTTTTTCCTCATTCACTGGTTGAAAAAATGACAATGTAGGGAAGTATTACCTTGTGGACAGCAAATATACTAATATGCCAGGATTCATTGCTCCATACAATGGGATTTCTTGTCATTTAAATGAGTATTCTGATGGTTATCCTCCTCAAGATTCAAGAGAACTATTCAATCAAAGGCACACATTACTAAGAAATGCCACTGATCGTAGTTTTGGGGCTCTAAAGTCACGTTTCCCTATACTGATGTCCGCTCCTCCATACCCCTTACAAACACAGGTTAAGTTGGTTGTAGCAGCATGTGCACTCCACAATTACATACTTAGGGAGAAACCAGATGATTTGATTTTTAAAATGTATGAACATGATACTGTACTGCAAATGGAGGAGTCCTTGCCCCCATTAGAGGTGGAACATCCAATTATGCAAGTTGAGAACCCAGGTTTGGACATTGCTTTTGATACAGAACAGCTAGAATTTAGTTCCCAGTTGCGTGACTCAATTGCAAGTGAGATGTGGGATGACTACATAGGTGATTTATCAACCATGTAGATGGATTCATTGTGATTTTAAAGTTTCAGGGTAGGATTGGATTCTTTTCAAGATCACTGGCGTAGGAATTCTTAAAACTTGGTCTTGATCTTGATGTTGTACATTGGCGCTTTGTCTACAACAAATAAACTTATAAATTGATCAAAATCGTTAGATGTCCATGCTGCATACATTTTTTTTTTTTTTTTTTTATGGTTCTTCAAGCCCCCCTCCACATTAAATCTGCTGATGAGCATGTCCATCCCTGAGTTGGCTTTCTAGTCTATTATAATCTCTCGAAGGGGTGCCAATCAGGGTTGTCATTTTTGTATTTTTGTTCCATTTCGGTCAAAATATTCTGTACCAATTAATAAAAAGATAAAATAGTGTTGTTTTTGTCTCGGTTTAAATTCCGGTCCATTCTAGATTTTTTGGCCAAATACCGGCTGAAATGTTCTGGTTTTGTTCCGTCCGTTCCATTTGATCAAATAGTTTTTTTTTAAATGATGAATAATTTTATAATATCAATCATATTTCTTAATCCAACTGTTAGGTTGAGATAAAATTTTACGAGTCTCTTGATATATTTATATATATATATTATAATAAAATTTTAGAGCAATCAAAGAATATAAAGATCTTGTGAGATAGATGATGACATTCTCGTAATATTATACATGCTTATAATTTTGTTCAGAAAAATCATTTTATTGTGTTTTTTTAGATTAAATTGTGCAATTTTAAATAATTTTATTTTTGGATTTGAACTATTGTTTTTGAATATATATATATATATATATATATAAACAGTACAATTCTGAAACAGCATGTCGGAACACTCCAAAACAGAAACAAAACATTAACCGAAACGAGAGCTTTAACTGAAATGGAATAGCTTTAACTGAAACGGAATTGACAAACTTGGTGCCAACAAAAAGTGGGTAAATCAGTTCTACTTGAAAGCTTTCTAGTTTGGTTGCTCTACTGCAACCCAGTCTATAAATGGTGTTTTACTGTTCTTGTTGCTGTATCTTTAACATTGCTTTTGCTACCTGGATAACATCATCCTTTTTGCCTTGAAGAATGACAGGGATGCAGAAGATTTTAAAAATAGAAAACGAAAGTTTGCTTTGAGTGCACTACCAAAATCAAGTACACTCTCCAATCTGCCTGCCATGCTTTTATTTGAAGCCAAGAGTGTGTTTTGTCGACTGGTGTCTTGTGATAAATGAATCAGCATCCCATTCCTCTCATTAGCTTCTTTTTTTTAATTATGTCTTTTATATATATAAAAAATAGATCGGGTGAAAATTATTTGATATTTCTTGATTATTTTAATAAGTTTAAAGATAAGATAAATGACTGGTAATAATGTAATTTGAGTTAAAATAAATATTTAAGATGAAATTTTTTAATAATATTGAGACAATAATATATTAAATTGATCTGAATCAATTTGGGTTAACAGATCAATTCACATGGCAAGTCAAGAGGTCGTAATAACCTTATAAAAAAATCAAAACAAATTATGAAATTTAATTTTCAATAAATTTAATATTGAAGGATAAAGTGAAGAAATTCAATTAAAAATTATCTAATATACTAAAAGGGATTAGATTTAGTTACTGCTCATTGTGAGACAAATCACTGTGGATTACAATAGTATTGCTCAGTTTTCAGTTTGGTTCACTCGGTTAGCTGGTTTACTGATTTTTTAATATTTTTGCACAGTAAAATAACTATTTTATCCCTCGAAAAAGAAAAGAAAAAAAAAGGCCCTTTCCGGGCAAGGTGCTACGATAATGCACATTTTCGGTCCGGTTCGGTTGGGGTAACCAGTTTATTGATTTTTTTTATATTTTTTGCACAGTAAAATAACTATTTTGCCCTTTGAAAAAGACAAAAACATGCGGCTGTCGGGAGGGGTGCCACAGGAATTTCATATTTTTTTGAAAATGACTAAATATGGATATACCCCCCAATAAGACAAAATTGAAGAGTTGATTGTAGAAGTATTGCGGTAATTAATCATATTTTTTTATTATTATTATTCATGAATCGAGTCATTACATAAAGATAAACTCATAAAAAACCACACCGAAACAAATCATGAATTAGTTATTATTCATATAAATAGTAAAGCTCCTTACAAATTCCCAAGTTTTTTTTTGAGTATAGAAGTAATATATTGCTTATCTAAGAATAGGATCATCAATCTAAGTTCTTAAAAACTTTCATGACCCAACAAATCCAAAGCACTAAATTAGACCGGAGGTGTTTATAAGAGCCTCACTAAAATTCCATAAAACATGAACCCTAAACAATTATGATATCTCCAAAACTAATTATAAAGTAACTTACACATTATAGATTCCCTCTTGTTTTTTTTATATAGAAAAGTAGCTTTACATGCACTCCAATTGTCTAAATACAATTTTATGATTGTTTGGGTGTATGATTGAGGTTGCTTTTGAAAGTATTTTTTTATTAAAAAATGTGTCAAAATAATTTTTTATTTATTTTCTAAAAGTTATTTGTGATATTAACACATAAAAATAATCTAAAAATATAATTTAAAATAAAAAATAAAATAATTTTTTAATTTTTTTTCAAAAATATTTTTAAAATATAGTGTCAAACATCTTCTTTGTCTCCTTAAGCTTTCCTTCTACAGAGAAGATAAGATTTTTTGAAAGGTTTTCAACTCAGTGACCTAATAATCTTAATAATTTTCTCTCATGAGGCATCCATCTACTTTTTTTCATGAAACATCTTAGTCAATGAATGGTGCCGGCACCACTAGTTAACAGAATACAAATGCGTGGTGAAGTGGAGGATCTTCAATAGTTTAATCTATAATTGCCAATCTATCAATCATTATCTTAGGATATGTTAGGATGTTGATTTTTATTTAAAAATATATTAAAGATGATATTTTGTATGAATTAAGTTTTAGAATTAATATATTAAAATAATTTAAAAACACTAAAAATTAATTTAAAATAAAAAAACACCTTCCAAATCCGACCAAACGTTATTAAGATTTGATTCTTATATTACAAGTGACCGTCGGTTTCTTTCCTTTGTAGCCAAATAAGCTACAAAACCAAGAAAACATCATTTCCTACGAAAATTATCACAAAAAAGTATTTAAAGATAATAATGATACCTAATCTTTGATAATCAATATCTTAAAAATTGGTTAATGATACATTTGAAGAGCCTGTTTACTTTCAAAATCATTTTTGAAAAAAAAAATGATATTTTTTATCTTAAATGATTTTTTTTAGTTTTTTTAAATTATTCTTATGTATTAATATCAAAAATAATTTTTTAATATTGAAGATAAAGTAACAGTGACAACCTCCAGCAATGATCAATGTCTTAAAAACTGGTTAGATTTATGTTGATAAAGGAGAGGATGTGTTAATTAATATATGAAAAGTTTTGAGTTCTTGCTGGAACATTTACATTAAATTCTCAGTTAAATTTCATTACAAAAACACAGGGATCTATCACCATCTTCCTTATCCTGCAGAGTTTCAGCCAGTCTCTCCTCGTACTTCAAAAACCTAAACTCAGCTCTAGAGAGAGAGAGGGGAAAAAAATGTTGGATCCGACAAACGATATCCTTCTTCCACCTCCATCTTCCCCCACCAACTCCTCCATTTCCTCCTCCGATCTTGACACTGAGGTATGCACTCATGCAACTACTTTCTCTCAATATCCAGTCTACAAGATTTAATCTTTCATTAATTTTTACAATTTCCTTCACTTTCTCGCTCATGTTTTTCTTTTCTATGACTGCCCCACTTCTTAATTTTCTCTGCTTTCATTTCTTTCGATTTTGTTGTTTTCGTTTCTGTTTGATTTACCATTTCTTGATTTTCCAGTTCTTGTTCTTCTTTTAAGTTTTACCATTTCTTGGTTTTGTTCTTGTTATGCTGTTGCTGTACAGTCTACGGGATCTTTTTTCCATGATAGAAGCACTACATTAGGCACTCTAATGGGCGTCACATTCCCTGCCATCACTTTCAGAGCGCCATCCCAGCACCGTCTCCCCGCCGCAGCCGCCTCCACGAACGGTGGAGAACCCAGGAGGAGCGCCAAGAAGAGAAGGAACCTGACGGCTTCTGCGGTGGCGGAGCGGAGGAGGCGGAGGTGGTGGAGCCTGTGCCGGGATGGAGGTGGGGCTAAGCCAGCTTCTCTGGGTGAATTTCTGGAGGTGGAAAGGAGGTTCGGTGATGCTGCCGCGGAGCTTGAAGGTGAGATGGTGGCAGAGCAGCCGATGAACGGAGGAGTGAATGGACGGCTGTTATTTGCCGATGGCAGGGTTTTGCCACCTGCCGATGCTGCTGGTGATGGTGGGTCAACATCATCAATGGCTGGTGGTCTTTGGCGATTTCCGGTTTCACTTACTGGGATCTGTAGTGGTGGCACCGGATAATACTACGTTTAAAAATTCTTTATTGTTTTCCCTTTTTCTTTGGCTATGCCATTTAGTTTATTGTCCTTTCTTTAGTGATTGTGACTGTTTGTTATTCTATTTGTGGTTATTTTTAAAATAGATTTTTATTTAAAAATATATTAAAATAGTTTTTCTTTTAAAAAAAATTATTTTTGATATCTTAAATAAAAGTTATCTACGAACATTAATTTTTTTATTTAAAATAAAATTATATATATATATATATATATATATATATATATATATATATATATATATATATATATATATTATGTTTTCAAAGTGCACGCCATGCCAAACGAATTAAAATGGATGGTAATTTACATAGAAATAAATAAATAAATAATTAGATTAACTTTTGGAAAACAAGTATGAGAGTTAAGATATGTATAAACTTGATAGATTTTGCGTTAATGTGATTTACTGTATCTTTTTTTTTAATTAAAAATATATTGAAATCATATTTCTTATTTTTTTAATTTTTAATATCCACATGTTAAAATCATAAAAAAAACATTAATTTATTTCTTTTAGTAAAAAATAATTTAAACAGACAATCTCACATGAATCACTTGATTAGTAGCTGCTAATGACATATTTCCTCAACAGAGTAATGATGCCTCGGTGTGATGAGAGGAAGCTTAGCTAAGGTGCATGGATTATGAACAAGTTACTTTTCCTCGCCCATGAAGTTAGGTTTTCATATTTATTTTTGTCTTTTGAAAATATTTTTAAATTAATTTATTTTCCAAACAAAAACTAATTAAAAAATAACTATTTTCAAAGAATAAATGCAACATATTTTAGTTCCAACTTTTGTTAATGGATTGGTTTCAATAAAAACCACAATCATCTTTTAAGACAGAAAGTTTAGGCTGTTCTAATCAGGGTTGTCAATACCGTTTCGTTCCAGCTGGAACGTTCCGTGCCATTAAAAAAACTGAGACAAAACGGCGTTGTTTTCGTCTAGGTTTTAATTCCAGCTCATTCCGGAAATACCGGCCAAATTCCGGTCGAAACGTCTCGGCACCGTTCCGGCTTTAAAATCCTCCTTATTTTGATTAACTTGTAATTGTGTTTCTAATTTTGAGATTATGTTTGTTTAACTTTGTATTTATATTATATACTTTAAAGTTAATTTATCTTGAATTTTAATTATGCTTGTTAAATTAATATTTTATTTTTTTATATATATATATATAATTAATTATATATGAACAGTACAATCATGAACAAAAAATAATTAAAAAATAACTATTATCAAAGAATAAATGCAACATATTTTAGTTCCAACTTTTGTTAATGGATTGGTTTCAATAAAAAGTGTAGGCTGTTCTAATGATGAATTGCACAGGACCAATATTGCCATTAACTCATAAAGTAGGTCGCCACCAATTATTAATCAAAGGTTGACAACATTATCTCCGACAAAAAAGGCTAAAAGAAGATTAGCACTCATGGAACAATCTAATTAAGTAAGCGAGCTAGTGTTAAGAGTTTGATATCCGGTGGTTTGTTTTTCTGTAATCTCAGATTTAAATTTTGTATTGCAATCACTAAAAATTTATATAATTTTTAATTTCAAAATTGTAAAATCAATTAAGATGCTCGCAAGTTGGTCTTAGTACCCATATTAATAATAATAATAAAAAAATAACACTCATTTTTAAAATATATTTTTAAAAATTATTATATAGAATATTTGAATTTTATGGTTGCTAATATAATGATCATTAGAGATTTATATGGTCGTTATCTTCAGAGTCGTAAGATTAATTAAAGTATGCGCAAGCTGACCTTAACACTCCCATTAATAATAATAATAAAAAAGATTAACACTCATTTTTTTGGTATTTTTTAAAAATTATTATATAGAATATTTGAATTTTATGGTTGCTAATATAATGATCATTAGAGATTTATATAGTCATTAATTTTTTCATGATCGTAAGATGAATTAAGGTATGCGCAAACAAACCTTAACACTCTCATTAATAATAATAATAATAAAAAAGAAGATTAACACTCATTTTTTAGGTATTTTTTAAAAATTATTATATAGAATGATATAAAAACATAAGAAAATAAATTTTAAATAAAAAAAACTGGTTGAATCACTCAAATCAAATACGGATATCCCAAAAGTGGCTTTTAAGATCACAAACGACGCACTAACATTGACAGTTCGTCAAACAATCATATGATTATATTCTTTTCCAGGCCCCATATTTTTTCCAACAGCCATGAACAATGAAAGGTTCCTTTCAGTTCCCAGGCCATTTTGGCTGGATGCAATCCTGACCAGAGCCGATGACAGAATGGAGGTTTGTAAGAACAGATCAGGGATGGGGCTAGGTGTTGTCTTTATATGGGTTGTATTCTTCAAGGAAGCATATATAAAATACAAATATTTTTAAACTTAGAAAACAAACAAACAATTAACTATTAAAAAAATCGATTAAACTTCTGTTTAAGTTTTTTAAAGCTAAAACCGATAAATCAAAACTGAATCGATTCAAATTAAAAAATATATTTTTTTATTATTGCGGCTCGCTTCAAACTTTTTGATCTGATTTTATTTTTATGAGATGAGAGAAGGGAAATAATTTGTTAAAGTAAAAAAAAAAAAAAAACTAAAAAACAATATACTATTTTAAAGTTTTTTACATAAAAAGACCAAATCGAACCGAGATGGGTAAGTTTAAACCAGAGTTACTTATTGTATTTGAAAATATTATTTAAATTGAGATAAATTTTGTTTTAATTGATCCAATTAGTTATTTTATTAATAAAGCTATGGTTGAAATCATACCAACTAAAGTGGTAAAAATGATTGTAATTGTGTATTTTGTTTTCAATTCAGATAATTTAGGTTTTAATTAATGCAATTAGATATGTTTTTATTGATATTATTAAGGTCAAAATAATAATAATAATAATAATTAAGATTTGTATTAAATTAAAAAATAATTTTTTTGATAAAATAAGTATTTTTATTTTATAGAATATGTTTTTCAACTTTTTCATGCTGTATTATTATTCATGATGTGAATTCTAGCGCAATATTATCTTTGTTTTAGTTCCTTGTTTGGAATTGTGGTTGCAGCTGTTTTTGAAAATATTTTTTTATTTAGAAATGTATTAAGATGATATTTTTGTATTTTTAAAAAATTATTTTTGATATAGCACATGAAAATTATCAAAAAACACCAAATTTTTTTAATTTAAAATAAAAATTATTTTTTTCCAAAAATATTTTTAAAATAAAATGACAAACACACTAGTATATAAACAGGTGGAGAATTTATACTACAATAATGAGTTTGACAGGCACATAATATTGTTAATAATCTACTCAAAATGTCAGCAAATTAACGAAATCCCAAAATAACAAATTAATGAAGGAAATTGAAAAAAGTAGAAGAAAAACCATAATCGCTGATCATCAAGGCCGCCTACAAGAAGTTTCAACAATGGTTTCCAAGGCAGGCTTCCATGATCTTTGCTTGGAAAACCTCTCCGCCGTGGGCTGTGGCTGCGTGGCCACAGTACTATCCATTGTTTTTCCTTCTGATTGAAAAATGCAAAACTCAACGAGGACTGGTAAAATCTTTCCAAAATTGCTATACTTCAATGCCCTGGTAGCCTGACAAGTGAGTGCGCTCAGTTCGTCATGAGTTAGCACCGAGTAGAGAAGCTCCATGGGAAGAACAAAGTAGAGCTGGCGCCTCTCTAGCTCATCATCAGCTGATAGACCATGGATTCTGGAACCAACTTTTAGACTCGTAGAATCACAAACAAACTGTCCAGGGTTCTCTAGCATGAGCTCTGCTGCTTTGACTGGCTTCGTGTAGATTTGCAGGTTGCCATGATCAGAGAACAAGACTTTCACCACTCCATTCGAGAGGATTGATGGAGCACAAGATGTTGCATTCCCCATCAGATACAAAAAAGAGAGAGGAAGAGCGTGTGTACGTGTTAGAGAGGGAGAGAGAGGAGAGAGAGAGAGAGGGAGGGAGGGGGAGAGAGAGAGACTGAAATATTGGAAATGGGTGGCTATTTCTGCTGATCAAATATGAAAAGGTGATGAACAGATGGAGAAGTTCATCATTTGAGGTTGATGGTATCTCTCAAAATTAGCGAATTTATTATGCATGATGGTAGTTGAATGAGAGAGGAAAGGTACATGTCGCTGTTGGGAGTGTTGGTAATATTTTTTATTTAAAATTATATTAAAAAAATATTTTTTAAAAAAATATTTTTAAAATATAATATCAAATAATCTTGGTTTAATATTCAATCACGCACTTCTCTCATCGGGAAGCATGGAGTTGCATGAATTATCTGTGCTACATCAGGAGTTGAGGTGTGAAAAGGGGACACGTTGTGGCAAGGAAATGGAAAAATAGGAATATGGAGAAGCCTGTTAAGCACAGTCAAGTAACCCTAATCGAAACCCTTTAATTTCCATTTGTTTTTGTTAGGGTTTAAATAAATATTTCCATTTTTTGTTTATGAAGGACAGCAACTATGGTAGGCATGGAGAAAAAGCTGGGAGAAATAGAGCAGAACTCACTAAAGACACCACCAAACTAATGATTGGAACAAGGCAACAAGTTAATTCTTTGATCCAATTCCATCCTGCAGGTCACCTAACTCCTTAAAATACATGCAGATGATCTATATATATATATATATTTATTTCTTTATGGAAGAAAAAATATTAAGTAAATAAATACATATCCTATGTATTTTCAAATTAAGAGTACACACACACAATCAATATCTATAAAAGCAGATATGAATAAGAAATAATTGCGCTCAAATCCTCCGTATCCTGGTTTGATTTTCTCTGTGCATGCCTGTCACCCCACGATATTTTATTTGCCCACTGGATTTACAGGGTGATTAGTGGATCCGGAAATTAGATGTGATGTACGTAAGCTGATTCGGACACTTCTAGTTATAAAAAAAAAACAAGAAAATAATTGCAATCCCAAGATCTTAGCCTGATGCATGGTATATAGTCGCTATCCTATGCTAGCTAGCAAAATAATAATCAATTAATAAATTGCTCGCAGATACTTTTATTCTTTTCTGGCACGCAACTACATGACCAGAAAGCTGAGAAACTCCTGGTAGTTTATTGCTAGCAATATTCACTATTAATAAGAAAAATAGAGAGGCACTCCATTTTTTGGCCATGTTAGGTCAAGTTCATAGGGTAGATCGTGGATGGATGTCTAAATTAGTTATCTGACATTACCTCACGTTGGATAAGCATACTCTATTTTCTCAAACTGGCTTCCATCTTTTCATATATTTAAAATTTCTAAAATCCACATATATAACAATATATGTGGATATTAAAAATATTTTTACAAAAAAACCTATTTTAATTTGTTTTCAAATGAAAAACATTTCAGAAAAGCACCATGCACACACTTAAATATGTTTATATAAACCATCTAATAGGGAGTCCAGTGGTAAGAGCCTAAGCTTAAGAGATTCGCGCTTCTTGTGATCTCAGGTTCGAGTTCTATAATTGCTAATATGATGACCATTAGAGACTTACATGACCGTGCGATTTGTCAAGGTGTTCGCAAGTTGACCCGAGCATCTACGTTAATAGAAAAATGTTAATTTAATGATAAAAAAGTGTGTGTAATCAAACCCAAAAGGTGTGAAAGTCTAAGAAATATAGAATGATTTCCTGCAAGGGATGGAATCTTGATTAAAACAAGTATTTCAAGTGGCTGTAATATCGATTGATGTGGTTGGATAGGAGCAAGTTTGGTGAGTTTCGTGCAATTTAGACAAGATTGAAGAAGAAATAAGGGTTTGGTTGTTAGCTAGCTAGGTTGTCAATGCCTGGAAAGATCCTTGAAAGCAACGAACAGCCATAGATGGTTCAATCTACCTTAGCTGTCAAGGTTGGAAAGAGGTCCATTTTCAATTTTCGCGACCAGCTCCTGCAACTCTTTTCAATTTCAACTAATTAAAAAATTCAGCACGAATTATGTCGGAGTCTTTGATTTTTTTTATTTTCTTAATATGTATGTCAAGATATGAATTATGAAGTTAACGGCTATATAAGTATCATATTAATAATTACAGGACTGGAACCTGAAACAACAAAGAAAATTAATCTCTTGGTCTCAATCTCGTATCGTTGAACCACCTATTACATGGTTCTTAAATTATTATTATTATTATTATTATTATTATTATTATTATTATTATTACCTGTTTGGGAGTGTGGTTGGTGTTATTTTTGAAAGTTCTTTTCGTTTAGAAATACATTAAAATATTTTTAACATCAGCACACGAAAATTATCAGAAAACACCAATTTTTTAATTTAAAATAAAAAAATCATTTTTTCAAAAAACATTTCTCAAACGCACTGCCAAACACTCCTAAGATACTATAATTAGGATGGAATCACTTGTGCACCTTTTTTTTATTTTCTATTATCGAGAAAGGTATAAGGTCGGTCCACGCAGCAATTTTTGTGATTTTTTAAGGTATAAGATATTGCACAAGATGTCATATGATTTTTTAAAAATTATTTTTGATATTAGCACATCCAAATAATCAAAAAAAAAAAAGTATTTCATGAAATCCTCCTCTATTCCAATCTGGGACACTATTGTCTATTTGTCAAGTTAATCTATACCACTTGACGTAACATAACAACAAGATAAGAAAGTTTTTTATAATTTAAAATCAGAAGAAAAATATAAAATACTCAATTTTTTCTCACCAAAGTTTTATTGCCAAAAGACTGTTACAATCATTTAAATAGATAAAAAAAATATTAATAATACTAAATAAGAAAAAAAAAAAAAAAACTTAGGATTGCTATTATTTTTCTAATAAACCGTTTGCCTAATTAAATAAACCTAAAAAAAACTTATAAAATCTTAATAATTAAAAAAAATACATTATAATATTAAAAATCAGAAAACATGCATCCTCTGTCAATCTCTCTCACAACTTATCTTTATAAATTGAACTTGACCATATCAACAATAAAAAATATTTTTAATAAAACAGCAAAATTAAAAATCTTTTCTTTTTAATTTTCTTTTTGAAACACAAAAATAATCCACATTTATCTGTATTAATTAGGCTTGGAGCTTTATTAGGCTTCTATTTGATCTTGCAGGCTTGGGTAATCCATGTTTCTTGGGCTTTCGTTGCCTTGCATTTCAGACACGGGTTTTCTGAATCAGCTGCTCAAGTTTGTTTGTTTGTTTGCCTTTTTTCTTCCGGATTAGTCCCTATTACTATTAGAGTAAAGAAAGAAATAGGGTTGGTGAAATTTTGGGTGATAATGTAAATTAGCTTCTTTTTTTTATATAAACATGGGTGTTGCCTGTACCTCGATTAATTTCACGGGTTCTAAAATTAACGATTATATAAGTTTTTAGTGATCATCATATTAGCAACCATAAGGCTCGAACTTGAGACCACAGAGGAAGCAAACCCTCTAGTCTCAGACTTTTATCACTGTACCACCTACTATATGGTTAAGTGTCTGTTTGAGAGTATGACTGAATATGATCGAATTTGTTTTTGAAAATATTTTTCATTCATAAATGTATAAAAATATTATATAATTTTTTTATTTTTTTTAAATTATTTTTAACATCAGTTCATGAAAATGATCTAAAATCACCGAATTTAAAATAAAAAATAAAATAAAATAATTGTTTTTTAAATCGCTTTTAAAACAAAATGGGAGTGCCAAAGAGCGACACAGCAAAACGCGAAGCCTGGGTCTCAATTGGCGAGTCCTTTTTTTCTTTTCTTTTTTCTCTTGCACTTCTATAACGAAACCCACTTTCTTTTCTTCTATCTCTGATTTCACGTTTAGATTTCACGTCTTAGTTTTATTATTTAGCTATCAATAATTGTGGTTCCACCCCTGCTCAATATCTTTTGTGTCGATTGTAGAATTAGGATTAAAATAATGAATCAGATTCTTATAACTGAAACCCCCATTTCATAATTTTCAATATGTGCTTGTTTAGTTTGTTAAAGTTTTGATTGTTAATTCTGGGTATGTAAAATCAAGAGCTTTTTTGTTTAAAGAAAGAAAATTGAGATCAGCATTGGTTACTTGGTTGAACTGTATGATTTATTTTTCTTTTTTATGGAAAATTGTTATTTTAATAGGGAGAGATAGGTGAAGATGGATGATGGAGTGCCTAATATAAAGAAATGGGTAGTGTTATATCCTGTTTACATTAACTCAAAGAAAACAATAGCTGAAGGGAGGCGGATTAGTGCAGAATTGGCGTGCGAGAAACCTACTTGTGTTGAAATTGGTGATTGTTGTAGCCATCTCAAACTTCCTTTTGCAATTGAGGTTTGTTTTGCCGTCCACATTTTTTTCTTTTTTATTATTAGAGCTTGTGATTGCTGTTTGTTTCGATTTATGATGCTTCTTGGATGTTCTAGATTGATAAGGCGTATCCACGAGATTTCATGCAAGTAGGGAGAGTGAGAGTTTTGCTGAAAAGAGGAGATGGGAGTTTATATAATCCGGCAATTCCTTCCCGTAAGCATTGTTTCTGTTTATCATTTGATTATGATATTTCTTTTGGCTTCTTTATCATTAATTATTTTTATTTTTTTTTGAGAATTTTTCTGAGATCTGCGTAAATTGATGGATTTGTACATATAGTTTTTTTAACACTTAAATCCAAGTGTATTGGTATTGATTAAGTGTGAGTTTTTCAATCTTTTTTCTTGCCTATTACATTGAATTATGCCACATCATTCCTTTTTTCCCCTGTCCTTTCCTTTTTTATTTTAACAGAGAACTATTTTCATGAGTTGATAGTGTTGAAGTAATTCCATATTTGTTATGTACAAGGATTGTGATGGCTTTCAGTAGTTTATAAGCCTCTTCAAATAGTGGCTTGAGATTTTGGGTCAATGCTTTGAAATGGTATAGAACTGTGCCATCGCTGTGTTGTGTTTTGCTATAATTGATTCATAGGATAGACTAATTTCATTTAAGTGAAGCAGCTTTTTGGCGAGAGACTCTGACGAGGAACATGTATCAAGCTGTCAGTGGCTAAAATCTTGCAAATATATAGAAGAATTGGACATCATTTAAATGGTGATATATATTTTAAAATCTTTTAGTTGATTTCCTCACACAAGTAAGATGAACTTGGAAATCTTACCCACTCCTTTTCCCTTCGCTTCCCTTCCCTTCTTTTACTTTTCTCAAGATCCAAAAGAAATCAAACTTCCTTTCTGTTAATTCTGTTACTCTCCTTCCTCTTCCATGAACTCACGTGTACTAGTGAATTCAACAGAACTTACGCAAGAGTTTTCTTTATACTTTCCATATGACAGTTTATTTTTATATTTGCCAATGTTCATTGGCCCCTCCAACTGTCTTGTAGACACATCTTTATTTTTGTTCTCTAATAATCCTTGAAGTGAAATATTTGCAATTAATTCTAATGCGGGTAACATCTAGGTGACTCAATGGTAACATTTAAGTGGTCCTAATTTCGAAGGGACAGTAAATATTGATATGTGTATTGGTTTCTGTTGCTCTGCACAGAGACTTTTCAAGAAGGGATATTGACACATAATTTTAACTAATCTAAGAACGTATATTTAGTATGTTATGGTGTCGTTGACATCTAGTATTGCATAAGACTAGTTTCTGCTAGTGATCCATCACTTAAGAGCTGAACTAACCTTTATATCGGTGCTGTTTTAATTGATGATTTTGTGGACAACTTCCTGCATGTTAAAGAGTGGTTAGCAGCATTTACATGAAATGCCAGTGCTCCACTTTGTGATCTGGACTGTTTGATGATTGTTCCCCTTTACTTTAGTTGAGAAATTTGAGAGCTGCCTCACATCACTCCTGATATGCCATGGCACTGTACTTCATTGACCTGGAGGAATTGGGGGGAGAAATAGAAAAAAGGAAAAATAGGGTTGTATTTTGTCACATCTATCATGAAAATGAAGCATAAGGTGATTTTTTTTATAAAAAAAATCAGCTCAAAGTTGGATGGGCTGATGCCACTTGTATATGAGTGTCTGCCCTTCATTTCATATGTAATGGATTTGAAACATCGACCTTATTGCAGGAAAACAGCTTATGTTCCATGTTGCAGAACTGGTACCTAGACATCCTGGGAGGACCAAAAAGCAGGAGCCTGCATCCACTGCAAATGTTTCAACATCCAAGTCTGGGAAGGGTGGGAGAAAGAAAAGATAGCCGCCTTCATTAGACAAGGGATGGGTTCTGGTTTGCGCCTGGCTGGTCTGAACTTGACTTTTTTTGTTCTTATCATGAAAAGGTTTGGATGAGAAGAGGGTCCTTTTCTCTCATTAATCGATGAATGCTAAAATTCCAGAATCTTGTGTCACAACAATTGTCTGCTCATGCACACCCTTTTTGGATATATTGATATAGCTCGGCAATGATGAAACTGAAATTTATAGCTTGATGGACAAGTTTTTGACCTGTTGATCATCTCCATCATAATCATTTTGGTTTCTTGAAGGCTAAAAGCATTATTAAACGAATTGATCCATATAGAATTCTGTGCTTCAGGTTGGAGATAGATATCAAACGAATTGATCCATATATTTTCTGAAATAATTATGTAGATTGGTGCTGTTTTGAAATATTGTAAAGATTATTTTTTAAAGTATTTTTTATTTAAAAATTTCTTGATTTTTTTCCATCTAATTTAATAGTATTAAATTGATTTTTTAATTATTAAATTCTTTAAATAATATATATATATATATATATATATATATTTATTTATTTTTTTGCTTTTTAATTTTTTCATATATATAATTAATTAATTAATTATAAACAGTACAACTTCAAAACAACATACTCAAATCCTCCAGAATCGAAATATACTGTAATTGAAAAAATGGAACAACAACCGAACCGAAACTGAAACTAACAACTGTGGGCAAGGAACTCTCCTTTTTCTCTGTGAAAGCTGACAATCTCGTACAATCTAGGAGATTTGCTTTTGTAACTTACAAGGATTAAGGAGGTTTCATCTACACAAGTTGGGGGACCGTTTTTTGTTTGTTATGAAATAAATGTTGTTGTCCGTTTCTGTTGATTATCAGTGCATTGTCAATTCCTGAGGAAATGTGAGATTTAAAGTTGTTGAATTACAGTTACAATTAAAATTAAAAAAACTCATTCGTGTGGTTTTTTTTACTGTAGTTAAAAACATTAAGCATTTCTCCCAAATCATATATGGGTTAAGGAATATAGTGAAAATTTCATTTTGGCTATTAAGTTTTTTTTTTAATCTTTGATTCTATTTTCAAATGTATAATTGATGGTTAATTGTTTCTAGCTTATTATATATAAAAAAAAAACAAGATTCAAAAATAAAGGATTAATAAGAGAAAAAATAGTGATTTCAAAACTATCATGAAAAGTTCACTTTGATCCATCCCATTTCATTGGACATATTCTTAGCTCCTATAGTTTTTAAAAATTCACTTTTAGTATTACAACTTTTTTTTTCTACTTTTGGTTGAGAAATAAGAGCGAGTTGTCAAATTAAGGTTTAAGAGAGAGAGAAAATTGGTTGATATTAATTATAAACATGAAAAAAGTCAATTTTAATATCACTATATCTCATTCGATGAGAGAAATTCCACCAAGTCATTATTTTTAACTTCATCTAGCTTAAGAGAATATATTTGGGCTCAATAAGAATTTTCAATTCAAGTTAATTTTTAATGATTTTTGGGTTTTATTAAGAAATGAATTAGTTTATTTAGGTCTTTAAGGTGTTCTTTCAATTTTTTGAATAAAAAAATAGGTTGAAATTAGGTATAGAGTTCTCTACCTTGATTTTTCAATCCCTGAATTTGGGACAACAAACAAACAATGTATTATTTGCGTGGTAGTTTTTTTTTTTTTTAATAAAGAATGAATGACAAATCATCCACCTTATACTATTAAAAATAAAATAAAGAGGCCTATAATGCTTTCTCTTCTTAGGCCAAGCACATTAGGCCATTGAGTCCTAGGGTCCGACCTTTATTTGTTAAGCACATATTTTATTTTATTTTATTTTATTTAATGTCATTAAAAAGATATAATTATATGAGGTTATTACAATTTAATGATCATTATTATGAGTATGGTAAGCAAGGCAGGATTAGCTTAAGCTTTTTTTTTTGTTCTTTTTTTTAGATTGATTATTTTTAATGTTGGGTTCTTTAAGATTGTACCTTCACTTTTTGATTCAATTTATAAGGTTATCCCATTTTTATTACCTAGAATGTTGATGGGTTGAATTATGTCAATTTTCTTTATCATTTTTTATATTATTTTTTTTTCAATTTCATCATTTAACATTATATGGATCAAATATTGAGCTTCATAATTTATTGATATTTTTTTGTTAAATTTATTCAAATAGTTTCTAGTGTTTTCATGCTCTAATTAATTGATGGAGAAATTTTGGTTGAATTCCTGTAAATAAGGATGCTCGTACTAAAATGAGAAATCAGTTTGACGCATGAGCAAGAAACATTAGATATAAATCTTGACTTACTATATATGAATCTTGGCTTTAAAATATAATACCATGCTTATGTGACATTAAAAATGAGAAGGTTATTTATGTTACTATGATTTACTCTTAACGAGGGTTAAATTATAGTATCTTTTTTTTCCACCTCATTCTAAACAATTTCTTCTTGAAATGGGGTTGTTCTTGCAGCTATTATTGAGTATCTGATATAACCTCGATAAGTGCTCTCATTTGTAATGTGAGTATTTCGTTCTAAGGTGTTAACCCTATTCCATTGCTATATTTCTTAGTATTATTGTTTTAGACATATAGTATGCGATTGAAATGAGAAAAAAAAAACATAATTAGACTGCGGCCCAACGAAGTGTTGAACCTTGGTTGGGTTGTGGCCGAACCATAGGTTGAACCTTTGTAGGTCATAGTCCAATCAAGTGAGTATTTATCATCATCAATATCTCAAACTAAAACATAAAAGATTACAAGCTACATATTACAAAAATATAAGATTACACCTTACACTCTCAAAGAGTGGCACAAGATGCAATTACAACCTACATTTGCATTGATTATATGTTATTATATTTGTGTTGTAGTTTACTTGTTTACTCTTATACAATTGTTCTTCAATCTTTTCATTTAATTATTTTCTTTATTTATTTTTTGTTTTTCCTCACATTTAACTTGGGATGGATTTGGTCAATATCATATCTTAATTATAAATGTGTGAAAAAGAGTGAAAATAGAACTTTAGAGATAGGACGATAATGTAAAATATATAAACAAATAATGCTTATAAAATAATAAATAAATTTTCAGAGGCGAAATACATATTTTATACGAAACAAAGCCTTAATTTCAAGGATATATTAAAAATGATTATAACTTGTTAGTACTAAAATGAAAATCTTGTGAGCATGAGGGACTAAAAGGAAATCTGAGTAGTTAGGAATAATGATCAATGAATAAGAAAAAGCCAGTGTGTTCAACTCAATCATTAGACCTCGATTCTCACCCCTTCTCTTCAAACGCAAACAGACAGCCAAACAATCTCATCCCTCCCTCCCTCCCAGAAAAACCATGATACCCATTTCTCCCTTCTCTTCAATCCTTCCAAAACCTCCTTTCTCTCTCTAAATCCACTCTCTCCCTCTATCTATAATGGCGATCGTAACAGGAGATCGTTACTTGGAAAAACTAGTCAAATTCGTCGAAGAACAAGCCGGGCCGTTAATTGACGGAACCCTGGTCTTGAAGCTCAACCCAGCTGGTCTCCACTACGTCAATTCGCGACTCGAATCACTACACGAGCTGGAGAATCTGTTATCCGGAGCTCCGGTCGATTATCTTCGCGCTTACGTTTCTGACCTTGGTGACCACCGTGCTCTGGAGCAGTTGCGGCGTATTCTACGTTTGTTGACGGAGTTGAAGGTTGTTTCGGTCTTGCCTCTTCCGACGCGTGATCCCACGCCGGTTTGTTTGGTTCCGTTTGCGAGGTTGAGGGTTTTGGAACTTAGAGGTTGTGATTTGTCTACCTCGGCTGCGAAAGGGTTGCTTGAATTGAGGCATAATTTAGAGAAGATTATTTGTCACAATTCTACTGTGAGTAATTCTTTTTTTAAAATAGGTGTTGTGACATATTCAATCTGGAAAGCATAAAAGTAAACAAATTAATCACAATTTTTTATACTAATAGTGGCATTGATTAAGGGAGATAGTTTTTCTTATACTAATACTGATAATAAACTTCCTCCAATTTTTTTTATTCTATGGTAAGGGTATTTATAGTTGCCTTCTGTTTTGGATATTGTAGTGATTCTCTTTTCATTCGTTTTTGTTTGTTGGGTTGTTTAGGATGCTTTACGGCATGTATTTGCAAGTAGGATTGCGGAGATAAAGGACTCGCCACAATGGAATCGGTTGTCATTTGTATCTTGTGCGTGTAATCGATTGGTTTTGATGGATGAGTCCTTGCAACTTCTTCCTGCAGTGGAAACTCTTGATTTGAGTCGAAACAAGTTTGCAAAGGTGGATAATTTGAGGAAGTGTACCAAATTGAAGCACTTGGATCTTGGATTCAATCATCTGAGATCAATTGAACCCTTTTGTGAGGTAGGGATAAAAGCCATCAAGCTTTAAATCCTATGCTTAGGATTTGGTTGCTTTCAAATTTCAGAATGCACTATAATTTAATTTAAAAGTATACTTCTAGTTTGTTGATTGGTGGATTTTTCTTCTCTCTCTCTCTCTTGTGTGTAGTTGAAGCTGTATTCATCACTGTACTTATTTTATATTTTCTAGCTGATACTGTTTTTTTGATCGCAGGCATCATAATTGCTATTCTGATAGTAACACTTAAGTCAAAGTTAATAATTAAAGATCACTGCTGCAAAGGAACATATCCACTTCAAACACACTGACTTTAATTGACCTAGGCACTCATTCAAGCTGTCTTGGCATCTAAATTAGCCAAGCTCAAATTTTGATATTGCTGCTCAAATATCTTGATTGCTAAGCATGTAAACTATAATTGTGCACAATAATGAAATTATATGTAGAGGTGCTGAAGATGAACATGCGACATCAAGTATATGCATGTATGAGTCTGCAGTTTCATATGTGTAAGGATACATGGAATGAGTGGTTTAGATAATGTGGAAGTTCCATAATTGAAATTATAATTAGAGGTGCTGAATTTGAACACACGGCATCAAGTATATGTATGAGTTTAGAGTTTCATATGTGTAGGATACATGGAAGGAGTGGATTATATAATGTGGAAGCTCCATAATCCCATTGTTAATGTTTTTGAGGCAAGATTATAATCATACATTAACCTTCTCCAGAATGATCCTGGGTAAATGAGGATGGGTGATAGAGCTTCTGTTGGTGGGCTAATAGATATTGGAGCCAATAATTTGGCTAGGGCAAGAAGCGCAGTATGGAACATGATAATGTGGCAAATGGTGAAACAACAATTAAAGGATGATGATCATGAGGGTTACAAAACTATTAGGTTTCTTGGAGGATCTCCTAGTTGTAGGAATCTGTTGTGGATTTATTGGAAGAGGTTGTGGTTGTGGAAATGAGTGCATGTGAGATGATCAACAGAAGAATTTGGCTCCAAGGTGTGAAGTGCATAGGTTGATACCCAAATTTGGTATAAAAGAACTAAGATTAGGGTTTCTGTTAATATGGCAATGTAAATATGTAGTTAATATTTTCATAGTTGATAAATGTGGAACGTACGCAATCCAGTGGTTATTTTGGGCAAGTGTGGTTCCAACAAATGCCAAATGTATCATCTTCTACCTTATATGCAAAACCCAAGGAGTTGTCTGATTTTGAAATATTTCTATTTTATTTCAAACTTCAATTAGTTATCAACATTGGTCTGATTCAAAGGAATGTTATTCAGTAATGTAAAATTGCTGAGGAAGAAACAATTTGAGAATCCCTGACAGATACATCTCTCACCTTTCCATCTTTCGATAGACAATTAGGCAGATGGTACACAAAATGTTAATAAGGGAAATTTGCTTTGCTCAAATAGCTCTATCTAGAGTTGCAACCAGTATATTCAAATTTCATTGGTTGTCATTGTATAAGTCTGAAATCTATACTGTTAAACCTCAATAGCAGATTGATTCGATTAAATTTTTTTGTTAAAGATATATTTCCTTCCACTCTAGTTTTTTTTGTCTTTGGAATTAGCTATAGACCCATACACTGGTGTTTTTCTGTGCAGGTGTCCTGTCACATTGTTAAACTAGTTTTGAGGAACAATGCTCTAGCTACATTACATGGGCTTGAGAATTTGAAGTCACTTGAAGCACTTGATGTATCTTACAATATAATTTCCAATTTCTCAGAGCTGGAGCTCCTTGCTAGCCTCCCGTGTCTACAAAACATGTGGCTGGAAGGAAATCCTTTGTGTGGTGCTCGATGGTATCGAGCTCAAGTATTCAGCTATTTTGTTCATCCAGATGCTGTAAGTGATGATCCAGGGGATTGTGTTTCTTAATTTAAGATGCAAGAAATACAAGAGTATAGCCCGTGGATGAGTAGAATGTAATGTGATATTTGAAGGATACTTTTCATAACTCCATTATGAATTGTGTAGTCCTAGTAAGCTAACTTTTTAATTGTTTCCTGATGCATGGTTGCTTAGGTGAAGTTAGATGACCTGGAAATTAGCACAAGAGAGTTTTGGAAGAGGCAATTCATAATTGCCAGCAGGCAGAAACAACCTGCCAGCTTTGGATTTTATTCTCCTGCAAAAGGAGATGCTCACAGAATGGGGAGTATGAACAGGAAAAGGGTGAGTAATATTGATGTGCATTGAGTCATTCCTCATATTAGCCAGACCTTTACATTTTTGACAGCATAACATTTGTGGGATGATTTATTTAGCCCTGTTTTTTTCTTGCATTTCTTTGCGCTACAGCATCATGGTAAACTGAATTCCTCCCAGCATCAATTGTGTATTATGTTTTTTATGTCAGTAAATATCTGCTTTTTGTTTAATAGCTAGTCTTTCAAATATAACACTGTATTTCTCTCTATGAGTCAATTAGATCATTGGTATTGACTTGGAGAGGAATGGCTTCTCCTTATATTACATTTTTCAGAGAAAAGTATCTCGACTTGCTTCAATTGCGAATAAAGAAGAGAGCATGTATTTTTCTTCTGACCAAGAGTCTCCATCTTGTGATTATGACATTCAAAGCAAAGAGGAGAATGCCATATCGGATGACGAAGCTGAAATAATTGATCTAATTAACAGAGTTGAGCTCATGAAAAAGGAGCGTTCTACTCTTTGGTTGCGAGAATTTAAGGAGTGGATGGATAATGAATCAGAGAGTATTGTGGATTGCAGTACATTTTGTGGGGTTACATTGCATCATGCCAAGGAAAGTCATCCAATAAACAAGTCAACACAGAAGGACCACTGTGATAGTTCTAGATATTCCTTGGATGCTCTTCAAGCTTCAGGAGATGAGACCAGCACAAATCTCTTTGAGTCAGATAGTTCATTTGTTGACACTGGTTCGTATGGTGGGGTTGCTTTACCAGGGATGGGGAACATGAATCTAGGACAGAAGCATCAAAAGTCTTATTCAAATGAAGGGTGTGATAGCATGTCTATGCAAGGTAAAAGTTCTCACACAGATAGCTCTACTGTCCAAGGAGTCCATACAATAGTTGAAAATGGAAGCATGTCAGTGTTAACCGCTCATTCATCTTCTGCTTATCCTAGGTCCCCTCCTCATTACGAGGAGGACATTTTGCATCGACGCCACAACTTGGTGGAAGAAATTTTGCAGCTATCTGCAGAGTCCTATCCAGTGGCATCATCTGATGGTAATACGAGCTCTAGTGATGATGATTTATATGAATTTGGGCCTTCATCGTCTGAAGTTGATAAATCAGAGAATGGAGAGTACTTGAATTCTGGGGCTGGAGGGCACTTATTTTCCAGTCTTTTGAAGGATCAAGGACATGGAATTCATCATGCGAGGAAAAAGGACAATTATATATTTGATTCGCATACCTCTAATCCACCAAAACTCTTAAATTCAAACTGCAATGATTTTTCCTCTGGTTCCCATGATAGTGAAATTGCTTATTTTGCCATCCAAGAGGCTGATTTACTGGAGAAGAAGAAAAACAAAAGGAAACAAAGAAGAAGAGTCATTTCTCTGTTAGAGAAAGTGGTTGGTAGGATAGAGAGACCAGAAAAATATGATGGAAATGAGGATACGTATGGAGCTGATTTGGTGGAAGAGCAAAGGGAAATAATTGTTCATGGGAGTGGTTTTCATGAAGTTATTGATAAAAAACAGCTGCACACAAATTCTGTTGCAAGCTTGGATGCTGCAACTGTCACCGGATTCTCTGATGATTTTATTGAGAAATATTTTAATGAGGATGTTGCAGATTCCAGAATTAATGAGAGCAGTAGGAGTTATATGCGTTGTGATTGTGTACTTGAGCCAGAATCCTTATGCAGAGAAAGGTAAACATTTTGTAATCTTTAGAAAATGTGGCCTATGGAAGAGTTTACTTTTTTGTTTATTTCCTGAGCATCATAACCATTGCTATTGAATCCTGGAATGGCTTAAAATTTGTTTCAGCATGTTGCTAATTGTCACAATGCTTTTGCAATAGTTTTTCTTTCCTAAAATTGGTATTAATTTTTGTTCATTATCATCGGTGATGCAGTACCCGTTTGTCCATTGTTTAGCATCTTACAGATCTGGTGTTGCTTATTTAGCTCTCTCCATAAACAGTATATTGTGCTATCTAGAACCTCTAGATTAAACAAGATATCAGAGTTGTTTTCCTTTTCCACTTTCTTTTTTCCAAGGTCTTCCATGTCTTATCAACAGAATGAAAGAAATTTAGATTAGTAATTAATGTGAAATAATAGTTCACTTTTTTTCTTCCAC
The DNA here is from genome assembly GCA_964035475.1 of Salix caprea. Taxonomy (NCBI): domain Eukaryota; kingdom Viridiplantae; phylum Streptophyta; class Magnoliopsida; order Malpighiales; family Salicaceae; genus Salix; species Salix caprea. The sequence goes on from OZ037744.1 coordinate 28,264,624, forward strand.
AGTTACATACACACAGACAAGGATGATCCTGCCTCAATTTTGCTTAGATCACTAGATATATAGAGTCAAAGTATATTAGGTTTTAGATTGTGTAAGGGAGTTTTTTTTTTGTGAACTTGTAAACACTCCTTTCAATGAATTACAAGAATAGGTTAAATCTGAGCATGTTCCCTGCTAGCATCTAGCATAAATAGCTTTGCATCTTCAAAGGCTGATGCTTGCATAACCAAGCACTCCCAAGTTTCTGAACTTGAAATATGAGATGCAACCTCATGCTGACCTTAGCATATCTGTTGTGTCTTCTTTTTATATCTTATAATGAATATCTAAATATGTTATTGTAAAATTTCTATTTTTTTTCTCCTTTTGCGCTCAGAGAAGTGGTCTTGTTGCTGAGCAGTGAAGACAAGCTGTATGTACTTCTCATTGACGAAGCATTCGATGGATCAGGTTAGTTGTCAAGTCTGTAGGAAAGACCTATGCTTCTGAATGTTGATTACATGGAAATATTCTTATCTTAATTGCTGAATTTTGGAAGTTCACTTAAATAACATATCGCAGGAAGCATTTTAAGTTTGCTGGGTTGGCACAGGGTTGAAGATGTTGGGGAAGTTTTAGTTGGTATAGGACTTCAGGTCGTGAGGTTAGTGTTTTCTTTGGTACTATTAGTAATTAGAAGACTGATCTTTCATAAATCTTGAAAAATGTATTTCACTCCTGTTGGTTAGGGTGTACATTGAAAGGGGAGCAACCTACTTGTTTCTAACACGGAGCAGTGAGAAGTCAAGGCAGTTACTTCATATCTTGCAAGTTTCTGGAGTGTGTTCAAAAAATAATAAATGTTCGTTAAAGAGGTGATCTATCTTATGCCCCTTTCATACATGGATGAGAAATTTAATGCCAGTGTTTTGGCTTACACCCATCTAAAATGTATTTATTTTTTAAAATAAAAGATTTAGCAAGTGCTCTCTATCTGTATGTACCTATCTTCTTTGTTGTAAGACTCGGGTGTTGGGAATTTATATGGCAGTTTGGAGCAGGTTCAGGTCAAGTTGTTTGACCAACAAATATGTAGAGGTTCAAAACTGAGCATATTCCAATATTCTATGGTGCATCTTTGGCACAGGCAGGATGAAGGTATACATCTCATTGGTTTAAGTTGATGAAGTTTTATTGCATAAAACGGGTAAATGGCCCCTCAGGTTGCTGTGATGCACAGTTGGATAAAATGAGGCATGATAGGTAACTGGTTTTGGAAGTTTATTCTTATAGCATGCCACTTCATCAAAAGCTTCATATATCAAGCCCACTGCTTTTATTCTGGTTTTTCGGGCTTTCATGCTCATGAAAGATTAATAACTGACAAAGAACTCAGCTGTGCTTGTTTCATACTAGATATTCCTGAAGGTTTCTTGTTTAGTTTGTTAACTTAGGTATTATTAGTAATGGTTTTATCTGAAGAATTAATGTGAATCTGTAGGATGATCAGATTTGTTATGACCACTGAGAAGCCAAAATGTCGTTATGAGGTGCACATAGCTATGTTCTTACACACTTAGTTGACCCCAAGCACGATAAAATTTATTTGCAAGTGCAGCTTTATAATTAACACTTTTAGTCAAAATGCTTGGAATCTCTCTTAATTTAATTGAAATACAAATTTATATCATAATACTATCCTAATTTGATTGAAAAATTTCAAACAGTTGTGGATCAAACTATTCTTAATTGTTGTGGCATGCTTTCAAGCAGATACTCTATGATGTTAAAATAACGTGTGGATTTATTTGGCCCTTTATTTTCTTAAATTCTTATTTTCCTTCTTACTTAACCCAGCCATTGGCTATTTATACATGATGATTTATGGACAGAGGACTCATGGCTTCCCAGATCACTTTTTGTAAGTGGTGGGCGTGTGCTTTTGTGTGTTGAAGATTTTAAGCAGTTCAACAGTCCTTCCATGGGTGCATCTTCACCTCCATATTTCCTGCTTGATTCATGTTGCTCCATCAGTGATGTGTCGGAGGTGGTATGTTTCAGTTTGCTTAAACTCTTATTACTTAGTTCATAAAATTGCTTGCTTAGGGTGGCCTATTGATTCTTCATCCAAAACGTTCAATTGTCATGTTTTGCTTGATAATTTGCTTGCATCCACCCTTTACTGTGTTGACGAGATAATCATGACTCGCTAAATTCGTCACGTACACTTGGGATCTCTTTTCCCTCTTCTTTTTTTTTTTCCGTTTGTAGCGCGCCTAAGAAACTGCTTCCCTCAAAACTGAAGGTCTTTTGGGCACTATATCTGCCTCCATTGTTTTGTGCTAGACCGGTTCGATTCAAGGTGCGAAAGGTTATATCTGTTAAGATAATAATTTCATTTTCAGGTCATTGAATCAATGGAGAGCTTGTTTGTGACCTTAGCCCTTCAAAATGCAACAAAAAGTTTCCACCTCTCATCCAAGTCTCAAAAGGATGTCAAAACAACTAGCAATGATAATGCAGCTTCAGTTTGTTTGACATGGAAGCTGAAGTGGTTCTCAAAGGAGAGCCTTTTAAATTTTGTGGCTTTGCTGAAGGCAATTCATGGAGCAGGGGCAGCCACACCACCTTTGCTGGTAACGTATGCTTCATGATCCCCGCATTCCCGTTTTTGTTTGTCATATTCATTTCATTCTTTTTGATTTAGGGTTTTCATTTCCCTTGTCTGAAATATTATATATACATTTAGTTTGGTTGTGTTCATCCTGAACCTGGAGAGTCAATAGCTTTCTTATTCTTTCATTTGTATTCTTTTTGAGTGATCCATTTCTCCTGTACAAAGTGAACGTGTAGATTTCATTTATGGGATGCCCTTTGTTTTTTTCATTTTTTTCATTTATGGGCTATGGAAAACATTATTTTTCGCATGTTGTTTGGTGTTTAAATTTGTGTTTCATAATTGTCCGAATATATGTTGTCATATGTTTGTGGATTCAATAGTTTGGCGATTGAATATGTATGTATATATATATATGTATGTATATAAACAAAGGGGGTGTATGACACTGCATTATCCGTTTTTGAAAAAAAATGAATTTTATTTTATTTTATTTTTTAAATTAATTTTTATTGGTGTTTTAAATCTTTCTTTAAAAAAACAACCTCAATCACTTACAAGCTGTTCAGATTTTCGATTCTTAGCCTATGTGGTAATTTTAAAGAAAGAAAAAGTGGGAGAAGCCTATGTGGAATGGGCTCAGGTTCGGGTGGAGCCGAAAAGGATGATCAATTTTAAAAATCATTCTAGAGAATTCCATGCCCGTCAACATGTACTCCGTCCTGTCTATTTTGTATGGTTTTATTTTAACTACACTTATTATGGTTTTTACTTTATTATTTTTCTATCATTTCCATAATTACAAAAACGGAAGGTGTTCTGGAATACTCCCAAACACTGTTCACATACATTATGGATTGGAAAAGTTTTTTTCATTTTCATTTCTAATATTTTTCTTTTCGATTGAGTCCTTCAATCGCAAAACTAATAACCAAGATGGAAAAGATGTTGAAAGAGAAGGACCAAGATGGAAAAGGTTTTGAAAATAGGTGGTGTGTTTGAAGTTGACATGAAAAGTTCAATTCAATCCTTATATTTTCAAAATAAGACTTTTATGGTCCCTTAAGTTCTTCCAAACTTGATTTTGGTATAAAAAGCTGTTTTTATTTTTTCTTAGTTCCTGGTTTCTGAAGTTGAAAATCTTTGCTATATAAATTCGACAAAAAGCAAGCACCAAATTAGTTTATCACGACGAGTTTCATTTGATGAAAGGAGCTTGGTGATGGTTGTTTCAAACCTCAATATCACCTAAAAAATAGAATAAACCTCGGTTTGATTTCGTGTTTTGAGATTAATTTTCAAGTTTCATAGGTTGATAAATTGGTTTCTAAGTGTTGCAAGAATGTTTTGAGAATTTTTTTAGTTTAAAAAATAGATTTTTAGGGCATATAAGGTTTGCTTTAATTTTCTAGTCACCACAATGGTGACCAAAATCTAGACAAATAGGCTACATATCATCTGACTTGGACTTTGAAAGATCACTGAACTCTTTTTTAGGCTATTTTTATAATTTCTTTATTACAAAATAAATTTAGTAAAAGAAATTATTAGATCCAGTTGACCCCATGACTCATATTGTAGTTTCATCTTTTTTATTGTTTAATGCATTCTTTCCCTCAATTTCGAAAAAAAAATTTGACCCTTTATTATCAATAATCTATTCTTTTATTTAACTTATTAAACAAAAATGCAATTTCATTTTTTATATCAATTAACTAAAAAGTTATGACTAATTGGAATCATGTTCATCATCAAGTTATAGATCTCGTTGATAGGTTGACTAAGATCGATACAATATATAACTGATTAATTTTTTATTTTCTCCCCACCTAGCTTATTTTAATTCAATGAATTTTCTGGACAAGATGACTGATTTTCCCAAAGCAATTCCCCCCTTTTAATTTAGAGTAAATTTCTTAAGTGGCAGTTCTGGATAAATCTCTTTAGCAGAAATTAAAAATAAGAATCTGGTCATTTGTACTTAACGAACATTAGAATTTTATCAATGTAACTGAGCCCTAACAAATTTGTCAAAACAAAAATGAAAAAAACCTTCAATGAAAACTGATGAGCAGGAAATAAATACATGAACCAAATGTTTTTTTTTTTTACTTAAATATAAAAAAAGAAGATTATCATTGCTTAATAATTCTACATGGTGCATTGTTCCAGAATGCATGCACATTTTTTCTTCTTCTGATGAGCCATTTTCATCAACTCCATTGTTCTGATGAATCATCAACTTCAAATTGTATGAATTTGAGCTGCATACCATATGAATAATCAATAACAGTCAAGAAATCTTCATTTGCAAAGGCTATCCAATATGCTCAAGTATATTGACTATGCAATTTATGTTCTTCCTCTTATACCGCTGCTGCAGGAGCATAGAGTACAGGAAATGACTGTTCTAATAAGATTTCTCATGCCAATAGCTGGGATTCCTTCACATCCTTCACCACCCAAAGTTGCACCACTTCGGCTATTAAACCAGAATGGATGTTATTCATGCACATTAAGTTAAAATAAAAGGGAAAAACAATCAGAAGGCAGCTTGCGTCAAAGTTTTCGGACATTTTCTTTTCTGATCCGCGGTTCCAAAATCTACAATCCCTTGTTGTATTCTTGTAAACAAGTAATCCAAGTACAATCTCTCACTGTAAAGACTAGCTATCTTTGGCTCTTTTTTGGCCTTAGTCTCTTAAAGGCCATGAATGTTACAGCAGCAGACAGAGAATACCTGCACACACAAAAAAAGAGAGTAAATGGAGAGTTAGTAACTTCCAAAATCTGTTGATGCATTGGAAATTGCTCCATGAGAGACTAAAGGTTCATGCTACACTAATAGGCACAGTCACTTTAATCTCCCCTCCTGTAGTCTCTTCCACCTTAAAGAAAATTAGGTTTAATACCGGTATTTTGTATGCTCAGCTAGATCCTCTGACAAGCTGATGAAGCAACTTAAGAGCATATTTGACTTGAAAAGTTTTGAAGCACGCTAACTATCACAAACCAACAACATACACTTTTTTTAGAAGGATCTAATTAGGGAAATATTAGGAAATTTCTGTGTTTTAATCCTACTTTTTTCTCTATTTAATATGTTGGGAGGTGGAGGATCATGACCTAGCACTGCCATGCCTCATCGTCTGCCGCGTCTAAATCTTGGGGCCTTAGGAGCAGAATGAAAACTTCATATAAAGGAGCAAATTTATAACCGACAATAACATAAAAAATCAAAGCACATACACAGAAATAACTCGAGAGAGCATACCAGGTCAGTGTATAATTGAGATGGTCCTGTGGCATGACTGAACTTCGAATCAAGGCATTGATATCCTTGGGTACAGGGTAAGGGCAGCCTGAATTAAAGTTTTCATTAATGTCTTCGACATATATAGTATTCTCAGGAAGCCCACAAGCACGGGCAATTGCAGGAACATCAACATAGAACCACTGGAAGGAGCTTGGATCATTTTCTGGAACAAAAATGCTGGGTTTTTCACTACCACGAACAACTCCAACAACTTCTACAGGAACGATGGAAGGGGCTTGTTCCTGTATATGCAACATGTTAAGATTGTATCTTTGGTGTGTTTCAATACCCAATAACAAACAGAAGTACAGGAGACACCTCAATAGTTTTTGGCTTTTTGGATCCAAATCTCCACCAAGAGCTTTTCTCACTCCCTTGGGCAGATGTCATTGCTATATCTGATGGTTGTTCATCATTTTGTGAAACTTCCAAAGATTTGTCTTTCCAACTACGGGGTACCCATCCTCTATTGACAAGAATCGGTGACTGCACACTGTAGGAAAATTATATCAATTAGCTGAAAGCGAAACAGACATCCACTTGTGAATTCATAAATGTAGAAACACAAATAAAATTGAGGAAATGCATAGTGAGATTATGCAAAAGCCATATACATGAATATTACATGGGAAAGGATACATTCTTGAAATGCTCTCTCTCTCTCTCTCTATGTATATATATGTTTTCAGAAGCCTACTCCAATATCCATGGTGTCAATGAATGCTTGATGTTGACTAACCACAGAAATAGTGTACAATCTAACCAAACATAACTTCAAGGTCAATATGGCACTATCTTAAAGTTGGGAAGACGTCAAACAGTCCGTATATCCCTTGAAAAAGGTTTCTTGATTAGAGATAGTAATTCCTTCTTTGAAGTGCAATGTAAACCACCAATGGCGAAGAGAGTCACATATAAATAAACTATAGTAGATTAACCTATTTACCATCATTCAACAATTGTTAATGCCAAGCTAAATCAGTGACACTAGCCCTTAGAACTTTTAGTAATTTGTTCTCCTCAAATATTATTCATTTCAAAAGGAATCAACACCTTCTGCTGTGCTTTACAGAATAACCGATACTGTACCAATCAATTGTTTTTCCTGTCCCATAGGTGACGTACCAAATTGATCTACTATGTTGTGTATAGTATTATTGTTATTTTATAATGTTAACAGTGCCAAACATATGAATCAAAGTTTTGTTATGTTCAATGTTCAGACTGCCTCGTGAAACAACATGATAAGACAGTAACATTGGAACACTATACACAACTTTCCTTCAGAGTTCAGATTTCAGAGTCTTCGAGGATAAAATAATATAGTAATTACTTTCCACAACAAATTACCACAATCAGTGGATAAATACCCCACATGAAATTAAAACATGACTCTGTTCATGGTGTTAATTAACAGAAAAAAGCCAATCAGGATATCAGGTAAATAGAGGATTGCATTTCTGGTGCTAACAATAAAACTAACAGTGCAGGAGATTAAGAGAAAATAATTTCACTCCAATTAGTCAAAAAGAGAGAGAACATCATTAACTTCCAAGATAAGGTTAAAAGGTAGAGAGTCAGGTAATCAAGCAAATATAATATTATACAAGTAGAAAAAGAGGAAAATATTGGTTTGATCAATGAAAGAAACATTTTCAATTGCACAGATCTTTCACCGCCAGTTCATATTCTACTTAACTTTGGAAAGCATCCATATTAGGAAATACCCATAACAACCTTGGCGATCCCAAAAACTTGAGAACCTAGATGCAATACTTGTAATGTCTATGGTTGATATTTCAGGTAATAATACTCAGAGAATAAATTGGGACATTTGTATTATACCTTACAAGTTACAGCTTGGTGAATTGCCATGGAAAAAACAGGAATATGACAAACACAGATAAAAAGTAGGTGCAAATTTGGCAATCTAGTTGGCCTCACAGACGGACATGGCAAGCTACTGAAGGTACAACCAAAAAATTCTGCTTACCAATCAGGGTTTTTGGAGACTGGCATAAGTGGTGTAATGATATAGTAGCCATTTTCAGTGATTCCAGAAATACTTCTAGAACGTGGCCCCACATAGATTGACATTTTATCATTAAAAACTCCTTTGCAAGCCACTCTTCTGAACTCTAAATCATCAAATTGTTCACTAGATGGAGATATATCATTGAACTTCATTGGTTCTATTGCCAATCTTCCCTGTCTATATTCCAGCATTTTGATCTATAGGGACAAAAAATATGACAAACATATCAGTTAAGCAAGCGAGACTGTAAACAACCTTTATGATTAAATTTAGTAGAGTGGCATTATCTATATGTGGAAAGGGATAACACTTGTACTCTCTACGGTTAGCTGTGTTAAAAGCAAAGGCTTAAAGTTACATATAACATTTGCATCCAGTTTGTTTGCCAGAGAGTGTCCCCCTGGAAAATACTTTCCCAACTTCCTCATGTTTGGCTGCATCTTTGAAGACTGTTTAATGTAATTTACTTTGCAGTTAAAAAAACCTAAGCTTTAGTGGGAGGAAAGTGTTTTCAGTGGAAGACCTCCCAAGACGGACTGAAGAATTGATGTGGTACACTAGTTCATTATCCTTGTATAAATTCTTATTTTCCAATTTATTTTTAATGACACAAGCAAACACCAAAACATGGTTTCCGTCTCATTTCATGATACATCCAAACATTGAAAAGTGATCCATTTTCTTGGAAATCATTTTCCATAAAATTCACTTTCTGTAAAACAAGCGAGGTATTAAATGCATTTTCTTCCTACAATAGCTTTCAACCACCTTATATCAGAGAAAGAGAATAGAATTAATATTAAATATACAAACTCTCAAGCTAATATCATGTTAAGAACAAAAAATGCAATGCTCAATGTTGTACTCAAGCTCACAAAATATTCACTAATCTATCTCTTTGTCATTAATTTCATAATCCCTTCGCATCCATCCTATTTTGTAAACCTGCAACCATTAGGCTTTATCACAGCCAATATCCCATGTCTTTATACAAGGAAGGTTGCCATAGTTCTCATTTTTGTTTCCACTACAGTATTTATTATAACCAAGAGAAAGATTCTGCACTCAACCTTCCTGGAGAAACCAAATTGATCCTTGGAGAGACTAAAATTGGACACCCTTAAGTCAATTACTTCCACAAGTATTTCACAATACACATATTGGACCGTCTTGATGCTAAGACAATCAAATAAAAGTAACAATAAACTCACCAAACCACTGTAATGGTGTTGATATTCGGAAGCTAGCATTACTAATACATTCTGTTACTACCTGTATACACCCACTTAAACTTAAAACCAACACTTGACAAGTAGTATAATATTCAAAAAACGAATTTCAATGGAATCAAGAGCCTACCAAACACAAATTAAGGAAAACATTAGAGCAATAACTAAACAAACAGACAGATATTGAGAATTGATAATAGAACCCAAATCAAAAAGTCAAGATACAAGAAATGAAGGAGAAAAATAGAACCTTGTCCTGTCTTCTGAAAACTTGCCAGGTTCCAAGGCCAAAACTGATAGCTCCAGGCAAAAAGAGTAACCATTTTGACAATCCTGAACCACTCTCTTTTTCTGAAAATAAAAGGAAACCATTTGAAACTCCCATAACTAATTCTCGAGTTTCCTGATCAACCCAGAAAGAGAGAAGGAAAGTAGAAAACCACAAAATATATCTACAAAGCGCAGACCTGGAGGCTGTGCAGAGACGGTGGCAGCTGCAGCAGCAGCAGAGCTACAAAAGGGAGATGATGAAGATGAAGATAGGATCCAATGTCTCGGAAAGGATTCGAGGGACCCTCCACTTCTAAGCTGAAGAGTGTTACGGAAATTCCTTGTTAGAGTTCTGGACATGGAAGCCATATGGAGGAGTCTTGCATTGAAATGATTGTTGATGGCGACAAACCTGTCTCTGGCAGCGAGGGCTTACGGGGTTTTGACGGGAAAGAGAGACGGAAATGGACTACCTTTAGGGCCAACAAAAGCCCACTGGGCCTTAAATTGAAACCCAAGAAACTCAAAAACAAAAAAACAACAACTAGGGTTTCACTCTCCACCCCTCATCTCCTATATAACCATTGCCCTTCTCCTACCACATGATAGCTCTTAAACTTTCCGTTCTGCAGAAGAACATGGCCGGCAACGGTCACTCTGACCGCTTAGTAGTAAGATTGACGCCGGCGGTAACATATTTACGGGATCTCTTTTGTTTTGTTAAAAGAAAAAGGCAATTCGTCACTGATGTGCTAATTTAGATAGCGCAATCGGTCCTTTTAGTTGCCCATATTCATATCTTACAGCGAGTTATCATGCTTGCAGTTGCCGTCTTTATCATACGGTCTTTTGCATTCAGATTCTCGTACATATTCTTTTCCTTTCCCCCCCTCCAATCTTTTGATTCTTGGTCTCAAGATGGGTTCTTTTCGAGACCCAGAAGCATAAAATGAATTATCATTCTGTAATCACCTGTTACCAGGCTGTGTTGTTCATTGAGGGATGAGATTTGTTGGACTTCGACTCTTGTTAGTGCTAGCTGGTACGCAAAACTGAATTAGGTTCTGCAATGGAAAGTATTTCTGAGGATAACATTACCAAATGATGAGGGTTTGGTGAGGTATTGATTCTCTCCTGAAACCATGTAATGTACAAATGGAGGCAGCGAAATTCTTCGCTGAGAAAACTTCCTCGACATAGAAAACTTCTTCTGGAGTTGAGATTCAATCATTATAAATTATTTCTCAAGAGCTGGTCAAGGAATTTCCAGTTCTTTACTACCCCCGGAGCCATCTTCTGAGACACAGGAACTAGTTCATAATCCGAATCAATGGGTGGTTAACCCACAGAACACTAATAACGTTTTACTTTACATTTCGAAACACTAGATCGTCTCTGGTTGCATTGTAATATGTAAGAGCATCTCCAACGCGTATTAGAAAAAGTTAAAAAAACCAATATGTGGCTTCAGTGCAAGCGAAAGCTGAACAAGAAACTTAATTTATTCTCCTATTTAGGATCAGAAAAAACAGAAACAAGAAGCTGATTTGTATTTGTAGATCTTTAGTCAAGTAGAACAGAAGGTCATGGGTTCAATCTCTATTCTTGTAAGGAACGGGTTCAATCTCTATTCTTGTAAGGAACTGGTCATTTGGGGAGCACTTTCACCCTTTCGGGGCCCACCCAGTGCGAACATGGATTAGTCTTGACCAGTGTCTAGGACACCGCGTGGTTTATACAAAAAAAAAAGAAAAAAAAAAGAACAGAAGGTCCTGTCAATTGTTACTATCTTGAAAAGAATTTAAGACTTGTTCTGGTAATTCAAAGAGTCAGGGGTCTCAGTTGAGTGATCTCAATTTTATGAATAAAAATGATGATTTCATTAATTTTCATGTTTTTTAAATAGGGATTCAGTACAATCCTATACCCCCGTAATTAACTATCCACTAACACTACTACATAATTAATTACTGATTAATACATTAATTAATTGAAATAATAATAACAGACCTCTAATTCTAATAATCCCATAACAGATCCTATATTAAATACTAATTAATTACTGCCCTTCAAATAACATAAATTGCATGCTGACCCCCTTTATAGCCACCCTGGCGTTGAGTAGGATTGGCTTGTTACATCAATCTTCTGCCCAGTGCTTTCATATTAAAAAGGTTACAAAACTGTGTGGTTTTAGAGGGTTTCGCAATCAGAGAGAGAGAGAGATTGAGAAAGAGAAAGTGTCGTGTAAGGGACAAGACAATTGTGTTCTTCCTCTTTGATTTTTGCATTTTCTACTAAGAGAAGAGGTGAGTGACCATTTGTATGAATCCAAGTTTTGAACTTTTTTCTCATTTTCCTCTGTGTAAGTAATCTGAAACTTAAAGTGAGTTCTTTTCTTGCTCTGATTCATCTCTCTCTCTCTCTGCTCTTTCATGGAGATTCTTGATGGATTTGCGTTTCAATCGACAATTCTGTTATCAACATGTTTTCGATCTGAGATTTTTTGAGTGATTTATCGTTGCTAAAATGTTTTTTTTTTTCAAAAATACAGAATTTGATACTTGTTGAAGGTTTTAGATCCTCTGGATTCATTTGGTCTGAATTGCTCTCATTGGCTGGCTGCCTTCAGAACAAACTACCTTAAAACAGTTAACCATGTGTAAAAACCAATGTAGATAGTAAGAAGGACCAAACACACTTAATCATCTTCGTCTTGAGCACAAAACCGAAGTTGTTCCCTTCACTTCACTTAAATCCTTGATAATGTTAGCAAGTAGTGGCTCTCGTATTTCACAACACTTTAGAGATTGTCACTACACTCAGAAAACCCATTTAGGGTTAGGGTTTTACAACATAAACATTCACAAAATTCCCCACCTTTCTTCCTCTCTTTTCATGTTGAACCTCCCTCTTTTGTAACGATATTTGGTGGTGATAATTATAGGCATAATAATTATAATCATTGTAAGCATGGGTCTGTGTCTTTTCAAGTCTTCAATCAAAATCATCCTCAGGAGAAACTCCCATTCTTTCTGACCGTGTAAGGTTTGTAATTATGTTCGTTAAAGCTCTCATTTTACGGGTTCTCATTGGTTTCTTGGAAACAAAGTGAAAATTCTGTAAAGTTTTGTGCTTTTTGTTTATATGGGTTTGTTTGTGTTTTAGGATCATACATGAATAAAAGCTCAACGGTAGCTTAATTATACAATTCGTGCAATTTCGATCCTTTTGGTTGCTAAAGAGTTTAATGTATGCTGGTTAATTACTTGCTAAGTGATTGGTTTAGGTAAAAATTACAGAGATTACACGGAAAAAGAATTTTTTTTTTTTTGTGAATTCTTATGATTGGAATGCTTAATTTAATCAGGTTCAGTTATTTACTATCTTTGTGCAAAAGTAGCAGGTTTCTTTGTTTGTCTTTTACAAGATTTGCTGTTGAATACATCCAAAAATTTATGTTTAGGGCGCCTTAAGTGCCTGTATATTATTGATTGCTTCATTATGATTTTTGCAGGAGGAATAGTAGCACTAGGAAAGTTTGACGCTCTTCACATTGGTCATCAAGAACTTGCAAATCGAGCATCAAAGGTTGGAGCTCCAAATCTTCTCTCTATTCCTTTTTGAGTGTCTGAATTTTATTTTTCGGGATTTTGCTACTTGGATCCTTTTTATCAGGGTTTTGTTGTGGTTTTAGTTTTTTCTTAAATAAATAATCAAACACCGCATCGAACAGTGAAAACTTTGATGTCATGAATATGACATCAATTCTCGATTTTATATTTTGGTGTGGAGTAGTGCTATTAAACCTTCTTGAGAAGAAATTGAAAGCAAATTCTTCACTTGTCTAGTTCTCATGTCATCAAACATGGCTCATAGTATACCCAGATGGGTATAAAATATAGTAAGGTTCATATTATGTGTTGGAGCTGCTGTGAAATAACTTTTGATTTGTTTGTTGATAATGATGTTATCTTTCTTGTATTAAATAGATGTTTTTTTTAAGTTTATTAATAAGGCGAGTTCGATGAAATTTGAGTTAGATAGAATGTAATATGTCACCTAACACAATTCTTTTTTTTGTTAGATGGACTCAAATTTGCCAAACTCATTCACCAACTTTCTTAAAAGTGAGCCTGAAGATATTGTTTCTCAACCAAGTGATCCTACTCAACTTTCTAATGACTCCAGAGATTCTAATTTAATTGTTCATACAGTTAGAAAATCACAAAGAAGTAAAAACTTTTCACAAGAGGAAGATTGTTTACTTGTGTCTGCATGGTTAAATACAAGCAAAGATCCAATTACAGGAGTTGGACAACAACCAAGACAATTCTGGGCTCGGGTACATGCTTGCTTCGTAGAGAATGGGGGAAACTTGAATAATCGTTCCCAAATAAGCATCTCAAATAGATGGCAAGAAATAAATAGAGAAGTTGGTAAATTTGCTGGATTTATTACTCTAATTGAAAACCGTCAACAAAGTGGAATGACTGAAGAATCAAAGGTAATTTTAATTTTTTTTTCATTTTCATATTAAATTGTTTGTTTCATATTTTTTTAACATAGTTTAATTTATTGACTTTGTTTTACCAGATTAATGATGCTCATCAAATGTATGCTTCATGTGTTGGCAAACGATTTCAACTACAACATTGTTGGGTTATCTTAAAAAAAGAACCCAAATGGCAATTTGAGTATGCAAGTCAACATCAAAGGTCGAACAAGAAACAAAAAAATCATGGAAATGCAAGTCCAGCTTCTTCAACTTCATTAACCCCTGATTCTGTAAGTTTAAGAGAAGGTAGTGAAACATTTATTTATCAAAATAGACCAATTGGTCAGAAAGCTGCAAAAGAACGACTTAAACGTAGACAAGGAAAAGAGAAAGTTGGGGAGATAACTGTAACAAATCGATTACAACAATTCATGGATGCTGTAGTTGAAATTGAGGATAAAAAAAATCAAGACAGAAAAGCTATGTTAGAACAACAAGCTATAATGATTAAACAGGGTCAAGAGAAACAAGAAATGAAGATTATGAAGATGGATACTTCTACATTGGATCCAATTTCTACAGTGTATTTTCGAAATAGAAAGCTGGAAATTATGAAAAATAGGGGTTTTAATTATTTGTAAGAGAATGTATTTTTAATTAAGTATGTTTAAACTTATTGGTTACTTTAAATATATTGTTTGTTGTGTTAATTTTTTTAATTGATATTATTTTATCGTGTTATAAAATTCATATCAATTCAGTTTGGATTTTTAATGAAATAAAATAAAGATTGGAAAAAAGAAAAAGATGCAAAAAATATGATGAAAAAAAAAGTTCTGGTTTATGTGAATATTTATAGATGAATTTATTTTTTCTAAAATTTGAAATTTTAAAATTTAAATTGTTGGAGGTTTTTTTTCAATATTTGAAATCCAAAAAATTTAAAATTTGGCAGCTATATTTAAAAAAAAAATTAAAATTTTGGCAGAATTTTTTAATATTTTAAAATTTAAAATGATAGTAGTTTTTTTTATTTCAAATTTGATTTTTTAATTTAAAAAAAATTAAAAATTATAATGTTGGAGGATTTTTTAAAAGCAATTATATAATTGTATAAATTACTCATATTAATTGTATAATTAATTGTATAATTATATTGTATATAAAATAATTGTACTATATTTAAAATGATATACAAAAAATAGCTCTTCTAAATGGCTTTTATTATTGGAATACACAAAAAAAAATATTTATACTATTTAAAAAGTTATTTTATCAATTTAGCTTTCTAAAATAACTTTTTACATTGGAGTTGCTCTAAGCATATGGAAAGTCAACCAAAAAATATTGAACAATTAAAATATTTTTTCATTTACTAAAATGTTATTTCTACACGTTTTTATTTAAGATATCAAAAACAAGGAGACTTTGCATATATTTTTAGTCAATTTTACAGGATTGACTAACAATCATTGTTTGCTTGAACATAAGGTTACACTCTTTTTTTTAAAACATTTACCATACATTGATGAAAACTTGATTGATTTTGGTGATATGGGACACAACCGAAACCTTGTAAACTTGCAAGTGATTTGTTCTCATGTGTGCGATTGTATTAAAAGTTTGGTGATTTTCTTATGAACTTTTTGGTTTTGTAAATGTAGGGTATAGATTGATTAATGTTGTAAACTAAGATAATATTCTTGTTCTTACCCAATTATAACCTGTTGATTTAATATAAATGGACTCATTTGTGCTATTGAATTCTTTAATTTACTGCTGGAAAACAACTAGTTCTAGGATTTCCTGCACTTTGCAATTGACCTTAAAAGACTTGGCTGAAGTGGTATCACATACATGTATCTTTTACATGAATTTTTGTAAATTGTATTACCACCACCACCTCTATCACCACCACCCTCTGTATATCATCATATATTGACCATGATGAGGTTGAACGACGCCAATATCTCGAGTTAGCATGTAAAATGAGGATTAGTTGGAAGCATAGTTAATTTGGAATCCTGGAGTGATTATAATCTAAGCAGCAAATTTTGAGTTTGAGTTAGGACATATTTTTTTATAAGAGTTTGAAATAGTTGGGGATCATCCGAGCTCATAAAATACATTTTCTAAAGAATATAGTTCCTCACATCCAGAAAAAAAAAATAGTTAATTTGGGAGTGATTCTAATTCTGAAATCAACCAATATTTATAGGGTTTTTTTTTTTTTTGCATAATTATTAGTAACAAATTGTAGTATACAATAGAGAGATTGGTGGTTAATTTAAGGAGAAGCTCGAGGAGATTTTTCCAAGAACATATACCGGTTGTCTCTAGCTTTGCCTGCCTTTTTCTTTAGAAATTGACCGGCAGAAGTAAACCATCAATGCATTTTTCATTAATAAACAAAAATAGTTGTTGATCTTATTTGTTTAATTATTTTTCTATAGAATATACGAGTTTATTCACTTCAAGTCAATTTCATAACAAGTGATGCCCAACACTTCTGGTTTATTTTTAGATTTCCCAAGAATTTATCTTAAAAGATTTATCATGTTATGCGTATGATATGTGTGTTCTTTTAGATTCCTTAAAATATAATATAAAAGTTTTAGTTGTGTTGATTTCCATGATTTTTTATTTGAAAGTTTGGTGAAATTTTAAAGAGATGATTAGTGTTTTGATTTATTATGTCATTTTGATGATAAACCATCATTGGTTGGCATCTTATAGTCATGAATTTTAATTATATTTTTTTGTTGATGAACTCAATGTTTCCATTGGATTTTATATTTAAAGGTAGTTAAACATGTTTTTAAAACAAATTTCAAAAAATTCCCAACATGAATGGAAGTGATTCAACCAAAGACTGAAAGATATATGGATAGATGATGATTTACTACATCATACTATATAACTTTTGATTTTTAACATTTCTTAGTGAAATAATATCATATCTCCTGATCTAATTAGAGAATGTAATGCCTTTAACTATTATGCTTTCTATGTGAAACTAGATAATAATACTCATATAGTCTTCTACTTTGGTGTCAACAAGTTCCATTTAATGTGGAGAGTCTTATAATAGTGGATTTTGTTTCTATACATCCCTAAAATAGAAGTTTGAAATCTATTTTAACTTTTTTTTATATGATTTGGGATGTTTTGGAGTTGATATGTGGTCTAAAAAGATTTTATGGTGTTTTTTTTTATGTTTTTGGTTGAATTTATAGCAAAAAAAAAAAAATCACCCCTTTGATTTTTCACCAATCTCAGATTGGGGAAAAATAGGCAATATATTGTCTTTTGTTTTAAAAAAACAAACAAATACTTGTAAAAAAAAATGGCCTCGATGTGTGAGCTTATCCCAGGTCTACGAATTTGCATGTATGTCCTTATATTTTTTTTTAATTTTATCATTCAACATTAAATTTTGTTAAAAAAATAAATATTTTTTAAATTTATCCTTTAATATTTGGTTAATTTTTAGTTTTATCACATAATAAAATATAAAAAATATATTTACTTTTATATATATATTTTATGATTTGCATTTTTTGACAAATTATCTTGTGGTTCATTTGAGGTTGACAATTAAATGTTTTAATCTAAAGGTTATTTTTTTTTACATTTTAATTTCTAGATTTGCATAGAAGAGAGAAAATCATTAAAAAATAGTTGAATAGAAAAAAGATCATTGATTTTCGATATCCTGATGATAAAAAAAACTCATTCTTCATGTCAATGAATTTCATTCAATGAAAGGAGTTCGATTAGGAAAAAAAAGATCAGGATTAAGGGAGAATTTTATTTTTTTTTTCATGCTAGTTTTGTGTTTTTGAACTGATTTATGGACTCTCATATTGATAAATAGGTTTTTCTTAGAGTCTACTAGTGTTTTTAGGTATTTTTATGCTAAAATATGTTGAAATGAGATTTCTTGGCTAAGAAAACAATTGCTCAAATTTTTGGCCACCTCTCTACCGATCGAATTCTAGAAAAACAAACAATTTATTATTTGATTTTATTTTTTAAAAGAATAATATTAGTACTCGTTCTTTTTGTGCAACCCTCTATAATATATTTTTTTCATTTAATCTTTAATGTCCCCGCGAGAGTTTGAATCTGACTAACCACAAAAATTAATTACTTTATAATATAATTATTATTTTTAGACTACAAATGCACAACGAAATCGTTTGGCTGAGTGGTTTAGACGTGCACCCCAATTTCTTTTTTTTAATTGACTTTCTTTTTTTCTTTTTTTTTGATAATTGGGATGTCTGTGCCAACTTACACGCACAATGATTAATTTCTGGACCCACTTTTTTATACATTTTTTTCACTTATATATATTTTTTTTTTTTTTATAATCAAAATGTTCAAACCAGCTTATACGCACAACGATTTATTTTTCCACGTATACTTTTTATTTTATCTCCTGATCCACTTTTTTTTTATATTTTTTTTCCTGTTTTTTTTCTCACTTATATATTTTTTGGTTTTTTTTATAACCGGGATCCAAAAACAACCAAAAATTTATAATTAAAAATTAAAAATAAAAATTTTTTTTTTTCAAATTCCCTGTAGTGTAGTCCCATCCGAAATTGACAGGCAGCAAGTGGCTACACCGTCCCAAAAGAGTCCCTCTCCTTGCCCATAAATTCAATGGTTGAAATTCTAAATGGTCAAATATCTTGAACCTCCACCCCACTAGGGAAAAAAACAAATGTTATGAGAAAACAGTGTGGAAGATTGCAACTTGCAGTCTCTGATTCAATGATGAACCTCTCCAATTGAATTTTGGTGACTGGAGAGAGTTTCCATGAACCTGAGAGGGGCATCTACTGAAAAAATACACTGCTCCATTAAAATGTAGAGCAAGAAATAAAGAGATGGATACATAGAAATATCTTCCACTATGAGAAATGTTACTTTTACAGCATAATGGAAGCTAAGACAGGTTACAAGTGGTCTAGGATGTTGTCGGATTACAACATTATCATAAACAAAATTTACCAAATTCCTACTGATAATAAGAACCATATATCTAAAGTAAAGATTCTATCTCCTTGAAAGAATTGAGCTTACATTTTAGAACAAAAAATAGACGTTGAAGATCACTCTTTCTTACACGACAAGCGTGGAATTTCGGTTTCAATCCCTTCGGCCAGAGCCCCCTTTTTTCACTGCTAATTGCTGGCTGGGAGAGGGAAAGAGCTGGAGAAATTCATAGATAAACTTGCACCATCACATCCATGGGGATCATTGTCGGGAGACTTCTTGCTTACATTATATGGTGAAGTTTGCATCACCCTGCATACACAGTTTTTAGTTAAAATCAGATCCTAAAGAACATGTCTTTTCTTTCACATCTTTTCAATTTTATCTTTCCCTGGGGTTTGACGACCCTCAAATTTTGAGTCCATCAGAAGCATTTTCTTTTCCGCTTTTAACATCTGATGGAAAACTGAGTCAAGTTATTGCCATAGATTGAAGTCACAGCCACATACCTTTCCTTGCGCTTCTCCAGAAACCGAGCCAACGATGCTTTACGAGCCTGAGGTACAGCCACTGCAAAGAGAAGAGTGATTTTCCATCATAATAATACTGTCAAATTATGATAAACATGCTCAATAACTGTGTGGAACATAGATTTTAAAAGTAAAGCATGAACAGAGACAACAATGCCATACCTGCTGGAACAAGCGTGGCAGAAGTAGGTCCTGGTGAATTAACTGGTTTGGGGGTGTCGGTTCGTTTAACAGAAGAAGCTAAAGATACTACTGGCTTAACTGTTGCTGAATCGTTGGTGTTACTAGAGGTCACAGAAATAGGGCTGGGAATGCATGAGATTGGAGCTGAAGTGTTGATTTTGTTCCCGACAAAAATATCGCCAACAGGTGGCCTACGAATCTGTGCCTGTGCTTGAGGCGTGGAGATTGGCTGGTTCTGCGTTCCAGAAGTCCCACCGTTTCCGGCCAAAAACATAATCGCCTGAGCCTGGATAGAGAGTAAATTATTAATGAAATAATAATAATAATTACACTGGAAAAAAAAGAAAAAAAGAAAAAACAAAGATTCAAAAGGCACTGAAGTGGATAGATACCTTCTCAGGAGAAACATCATCGTACACGCACACTGAACCAGCATAGAATATGGTCAGCTGAGCAGGTGCTCCAGAGGATTTAGCACCATCCCTACAAAACAGATTCAAGTTTAGCTTTCCAGTTCAGGCCATGAATAAGGGATTATTGAATAAAACAGCGTGTAGAAAAAAGAAATGGACTTGGAGATACCTAAGATCAGTGGTGCCAATGATCGAACCAGGAAGAGGTGATGGAGGGGTTATGACTGGAACTCCTCCTAGAGGTTTTGACACTATCGAATTAGTAAGCATATTATTTCCAGTTGGAGGAAAATGGGACTGCAGGGTGGGGGAGCTCATAGAAACGGTGAATGCTTGATTTTGCTGGCCGGAGATTGAGAACATCCTCATATCCTGCGGCCGATTAACGGCATAGGCGTCGCACTGCTGTGTACCATAGTTTGTCATAGGATAATGGTTTTTCTACAATTTGTAGAAGGAAAGCAATGGTCAAATAATTAGAACACGGACAAAATAAAAACATATATTGATGTCAAGACTTCCACAACTTTAAATCCATTTACTCGGGAGGGAATATAAGTGTTCTTTCTATCTGAAGAAGGGAACTAGCAACAAACCTGAACCAAGCCGGAGTATGTTTTCTGGCTAGAATCAAAAGCATCAGCAGTTGAAATAGACATAAAGCCTGAGGAAGATGCTAAAGGATCATGAACAGCCTTTCTTGGTTTTTCTTCCAGAGAAGACTTGAATGACAAGAATTGAGGAATGGCAGAAACCTTGTTTGAAAAAGACCACTGCATCCCTGAACCTCTCATGGCCACTGCAACACCAATGAGATTTGGCAGTGATGTCCTATCAGTTGTGTTAATGATTTTGTAATCTCCAGTTAAACTTAAGATCTAATCTGATAAAATAAATAAATAAATTTGTACAGACCATTCAATCTTTAATCTATTTTAAACACTCAAAACCAAGAACCAGATAAAAAACTGCCAGCCTCTGTTCATTGAAGATGAACAGCAGATTACATGACTCGCCTAAAAAAAATGGCTAAAAAGAATCTTGATATAATCAAAGAGAAATCGTATGTGGGCAAGCTGGAAAAATATTATTCTATGGAATGGTGATTAAAAGAAAACCCTATTCTAATCACTATACACACGCATATGACACAGATACACACATGAATAAACCATAATTTATCTGATAATCAAGCCTCTAAAGGATATTGTTTAATGATACCTTTCAATAAAGACTGAAAGAAAAGAATTGATGATCTCACAAGCTTGGAATCAAAGTAAACAAAAAAACTATAAACAAATTCAAAACCATGGGCTAAAGCAATTAGGCCTCATGTCCCATGTTACATTTATGATTATTTTAATGAACAAGTTGGTTGCACCTGGGGCAAGCACTAATCTACTTATCAGAATAAGCACATTTTACAATTATAAAAAACAGATAAAAAAACATTTTAATTCCACCTGATATGGACATATTTCAATCACATTGTATCTGTCAGCCACTACCATTCAAAAATCAAATTATTTTATTGTTTTTTTATTGCAAAACTGGAGATGAACCTTTATTTTTTTACATTTAAGTATTTAACAGCTCATGTGCATGTTACCAAACAAACATTATTTTATTCTTATTTTCTTACCCCAACACAACCAGGCTTGAAAAGTCAAGAAATTAAACTGAATATGATAATTACTATAATAATAATAATAATATAAAAGCCATGTTTCAACAACCAAGTCTCCAACTCCAAGCAATATAAGAACACCAAACAATTTGACCCACTAACCTGACCCACAGGTGAAAACATACCCCACCCATATGCAAGCTAGCACTCACCACAAGTTAATGGGGGGAAAAAATCTAATTCTAAGGCTACCTTTGAAAAAATATTAACAGTACTACACGCTTGTGACTTTAATATTCCTGGATCAAAAAAAAAAAAAACACCACCCATGCTTAAGCAATCCCTTTAAAGTGATTGTACCATCGCTACTAACATTTGTACCATGTGCCCTAAACTTTGTTGTACCATGAATTCTTATTTTTTATTGGTTTTCATCACGAGGTTTCTTCTTGAAGGAAGAAAAAGCATGTGCTTAACCCTCGTTTGACTCCTCAGAAATCTAAAATAAAACCCGAAAAGAAATGGGTTAAATTGTAGTTTCACCTCCACGGATGATCAATTCTCCGACGAAAGAGAAGAAACTCAAAACCCATCCTCAAGAAAACTCAAGAATCACAATCAATTCAACAACAACAAAAAAGGATATTAAGAATTTCTTGAGGTTATTTAGATAGAAATAAATAAATAAATAAATATCAGTGAAAAAGAGACATGAAACTATGGTAGCATACCAGAATCCTTGTTCGGAGTATCAGAGGTCGCTTCTTTGATTGTAACAGGATTGATTATCGTACCCAGACCAAGAAAATCTCTCTCCATCACTAAGCCAATCAAGAACTTAGAAAACTTTCCTTAATTCAAACCAGATGATCAATTCTCTTAACAAAGAAAAAGAACCCACGAAAGAAAAATGATGTTTGCTTGCTTCTTTGAGCAGAGAAAGCAAAGACGGGAGAGAAAGACAGCAGAGTAACAGATGGGGACAAGGACTAGTTTTTTATGACAACTCTGAGTGTCTGAATTAGAATGGTTTTTCTCTCGTTTTTTTTAAGAAAAATGTGAACTAATATATCAGTTTCGTACTTTGGATCAACTTTCACAGCTGTCACCAATTTCTGAAGAACTTGCTAGATCAGTCCTCCAACTTACAGTAAAGTCTCGAATTAGTCCTGTGGTAGGTTCTTTCGAGATTTTTTCACAAGATATTAAGGGCATGTTTGGTAATATGGGTGAGGTGTTTTTTAAATTATTTTTTTGTTCAGAAATATATTAAAATAATATTTTTTGTCTTTTAAGTTATTTTTGACATCAATACATATCTAAAAACACACAAAAAAAAAAATACTTCAATTATTCTCAAAAATATATTTTAAATGCAATGTTAAACAAACACTAAATAATATATCTTGTTTGACATGTGTCATATTGGCGGATACCCTTTTAAAAATGATTTTAATAAGTTGAAGATAACAAATAACAAGTTAATTATTTTTTATTTAAGCCTAACTTATAGGATTCACAAACAATTTCCATAAAATCATAGAGTTTGTTAGGTTATTAATATTGGCTGAGGATTTGAGTATGTAGCTATTACCTTTTAATTCTTTCTTTTTTCTTTTATTGGCTCTTTAATTAAAGCAATCGATATAATTAGGGTAGATCAATTTGGTCAACACACCTTCTTCATTTATTAAATATTGAAGAAAAAATTGAAGCAAAAAAATTAAAAATAAATTAGTTTTTTTTCAAAAAAAAAAATAAAACACAAAAATAAACAACTCTAAATATGATTTCAACAACGAAATTAAATGAATATTATGCAACTACGATTAAAAATCTTTATCATTATTTTAGATGTAAAGGTATTTTTGAATCACATATTATATATCAAAAGATTTTCATTTCATATCATGTATTGAGTAAATCATTCATATTTTAACTTATGGCATCAAAATATTTTAGTATTTTCATATTATATGGTCACCAAACAAAGCCCTTTTAGTTGAAGGACTAACTAGCAAGATTTTGGAGTTCGAATGGTGGAATTGATAATCCATTGAAAAATAGTATAGTAATTTGTACTTCATGTAACTTTATTATTGCTTCACACAAGATCTAGGCCATTGAGACCGGTCGGTGAGACACCACCTGCGTAACCAATGTCTGATTGGCTGATTTGAGTAACACGTGGCTTGGCTCCTTTTTTTTTTTCTTGTAAGCTTTGAAATATCAATTCACGTGAAACATTTTA
This sequence comes from Salix caprea, assembly GCA_964035475.1. Classification (NCBI taxonomy): domain Eukaryota; kingdom Viridiplantae; phylum Streptophyta; class Magnoliopsida; order Malpighiales; family Salicaceae; genus Salix; species Salix caprea. The sequence goes on from OZ037744.1 coordinate 28,288,579, forward strand.
AAAAATATATGATCTTAAGAAGATTATTTTATTTTAGTACGAGGATATATTATCCCTAACAGGTGACACGGGGGGTTTCAAGGCTCAATAAGATTACACCACGTGGCCATTTGGTTAAATTTAACTTTTAAAATTTTACAAAATTGGAAACATGGTAAAATAATATTTTTATTTTTTAAAGATTGATATATTAAAATGATTTTAAAAATTAATTAGACCACAAAAAACCTTTATTGTTTTTTACAAAAACATTTTTCAACTGTAAAAATAAATGGCCTTCAAGTCCGTGTATGAGTAGTTTGGGTAATTAAAAAAATTGGGTTAATTTCAAGAAATTAAAAATTGAGTTGGGGGATATTGATTAACTAATTTAGTTATTATGGTAAATAAATTAATAATAGTAGCAATCTCTTTTATGAATTCGAAAGCCTTTATTGAACATGATTTCCAAACAAAAAATATATATGCTAAAAAAGAAATCGGGATTTTACATTAAATTCATAGATCATTTATATATCTGTTTTTTTATTTTTAAAAAAATTATTTTTGATATCAGTACATGAAAATGATCTAAAAACACTAAAAAAATTTAATTTAAAATAAAAAATAAAAAAATTAAATTTTTAATTTTTTTTCAAAAATATTTTTCAAATACAATTATATTGAAATTCAACCTTAATCCTTCGACTAGACATTACATATGTTGATTTCCCACCTACCTCAGTCATGGAATATTATCATGAAACATTATGGAGTAAAAATGAAGAGTTTAATTATTACTAATAATTAAATGCAATAACAGTCTTAATTAAAAGAAAAGCTTATCATTGTCTTGAGAAAAAAAAAAAAGTCATCATGCTCTTTATGATTGGAATTTCTTGGGCAGTCAGGGGCCATGGAATTAATAAAGAGCAAATTACTTTTCGGTCCTTAAGTTTAGAATACGATTATAACTTGATCTTTCTTGTTTAAAAACATATATTTCTTTGACTTTGATTTTAGAATTATTAAACTCACCTCGGTCCAAAAACCCGAGTCATAATTTGAATATGTTAATCTCGGTAGAATAAAATGATTTATTTAAAAAAAAAATCGATATTTGCTCGAGCCTCGAGTTAATCAGGTTATGAGTCAACCTACCGGGTTAATCAAGTTAAACAAAATCACCTATAAATTGATTTTTTTTCTTAACCAAGTTGGTTGAGTCTCGGGTTGGCTCAACAACCTAAGTGCCCGTTTGAGACGGCGTTTCAAACGTCGTTTCTAAAAAATCAATTTTTTTTCATTTTAAATAAATATATTTTGGTGTTTTTAGATTATTTTGATGTGCTGATGTCAAAAATGATTTTTAAAAAATAAAAAAACATTATTTTGATGTATTTCGGTACGAAAAACACTTTGAAAAGCTACCACAACCGCTCTCCCAAACAGGCCCTAAGATATTGGGTCCACAATCCAATAACTAAATAATAATTTACAAAATTGTTGAGAAAATAAAAGAATATTGGGGATGAAAATGAAAGGGAAGTGCTGAACGATATGTGCATATGGGAATTAAAGATGAGCCATGTGATTGGCGAGCCTTCAAATGACAACTCATCACGTCAAGATCGGTCCCCCCTGGTGCAATGAAGGGGTTGATGATAAGGGCCACAAAAAAAACTAATTAAATAGAGAAAAATCAATTAAATTATTTTTAAAAATTTCTGGTTCGATCTGATTTAGATTAATTAAGGATGAAATCAGTGAACTAATTCAAACTAAAAAATATATATGATAAAACCAGTAAATTATAATTAAACCACTTTGATTCAAGTTTTTTTTTTTAATTTTATTTTGATGAAATAAAAAAGAAAAAAACTTTGTTTAAGTTCAAAAAATATCCTAAGCGAAAATGTACTATTTTTTGGTTTTTTATATATATATATATATATATATATAAAAAAAAAACTGAACTAAATAGGTTGGTTTAAACTAGTTTCGGTAAACCGACTGATTTCAATTCAGTTTTATTTTTATTTTTTAATTTATTTATTGTTATGATAAAACTAAACTGAATCGAAAATGAATTGAAAAGCCATGGCGTCGTCCACATGTAGCCAATTTGCTAAGTGACGTCCTTTCATACACATATACACGGCAGCCTTCAACTTCCACTTATTTCATTTTGCCTACCTTTTCTCCTTCCCTCTCCTTTTTTTTTTTTTTTATTTATTTTAGACCTTCCAAATCCACAACTTGTCATAACCTAAATTAGAAAATTTAGAAAAATTAGAAAATCAAAACCAAAATTTTAGATTTTAAATAGGCTAGTATACAATATTACTATCACAACAACAAAATAGTTCAATAGTTATACTTTAAAATAACATTTAAAAATATTATAGAGGTTGTTTTTAAATAATTTTATCATCGAAATTTTTTTGTTGTCGATTAGGATGTCTTTGCACCGGCTAAGTCTATTGGGTTATGTCTACTCAATTTTTATATGGTTTAATTTTAAACAAATATTTAAGAAAATGGTTTTTTATTTTATTTTTGAATTGGGGGTAAGATTTAGGTTATGATAAGTATATCATCAAATATTAAAAATAACAGTTATCTCAAAATTAATATCTATTTGAAATAAACATGTACAAAAATCAATCTAAACTTTAATTACCTTGTTTGGTGGTGTTCTTTCAAGGTGTAGTTACAGTCATTTCATCAAAATCTTTATAATATTAAAAACATGTTTATAATGTGTCCTGATGATCTATATTCTTTTTTTGCATTTCCCCTTCAACTCTCTCATACCACAATATTTTATTTTATTTTATCTTTCTGGATCATTGAATCTTGAATTTTATTTTTTTGGTTATTAGATCTTTATAAAAATTTAGATTAATTTTTGATATGGTTAATTAAACTACATCATTTGTTTTTAATAAAGTCCCTAAGATTACATGTAGTGACTACTCTCACTCATAGTTGTTAATTCCGTTCCGTTCTGGCCGGAACGTTCCGTTCCGTTCAAAAAACCGAGACAAAACGGCGTCATTTTCGTCTCGGTTTTAATTCCAGTCCGTTCCGGAAATTCCAGCCAAATTCCGGCCGGAACGCCTCGGTTTCGTTCCGGGCGTGCCGTTCCGGGTTTAAAATCTATTTTTTTTATTTTTAAAAAATTATTTTTGACATCTATACATCAAAATAATTTAAAAACACCAAAATATTTTAAATAAAAAAGAATTCAAATTTTAATTATGCTTGTTAAATTAATATTTTATTTTTTTGGTTATTAAATCTTTATAAAAATTTAGATTGATTTTTGATATGGTTAATTAAACTACATCATTTGTTTTTAATAAAGTCCCTAAGATTAACTCCATATCATACATGTAGTGACTACTCTCACTCATAGTTGTTAATTCCGTTCCGTTCTGGCCGGAACGTTCTGTTCCGTTCAAAAAACCGAGACAAAACGGCGTCGTTTTCGTCTCGGTTTTAATTCCGGTCCGTTCCGGAAATTCCGGCCAAATTCCGGCCGGAACGCCTCGGTTTCATTCCGGGCGTGCCGTTCCGGGTTTAAAATCTATTTTTTTTATTTTTAAAAAATTATTTTTGACATCTATACATCAAAATAATTTAAAAACACCAAAATATTTTAAATAAAAAAGAATTCAAATTTTAATTATGCTTGTTAAATTAATATTTTATTTTATTTCATATATATATATATAGTACGACACCGAAACGGCACGCCGGAACGCTCCGAAACCAGAACGTTCTGTTCCAATCGAAAAACCGGAACGACGACCGGAAATATGCTCTCACTCCGTACCACTCCATCAGAATTCCCTTTCTCGAGGAACGCCCCCTCGCATTCAACTCATTTTCCTTGTAATTAATTGTGCCGCCTGGTGTTTTTTTCTCATGTATGTATATATACTAGACAATGCCCCCGCGCTTCGCCGCGGGCGGCACAATATTTTTTTCAATGTAAAAAATATTAATTGTGTGTATTTTTTATTATAGTATAAATTTAGCTAAAATAATAAATCTGTGCAGAATTCATGTCAAGTGCAAGTTTTCTATAAAATATATGAATTTAAAATCGATATAAATTTATCTGTTTAGTAGTTTCAAATGAAATAACCAGCATAAATTTATCATCATCATTAAAAAAACAAGAAAACTCGGATATCTGAATTATTAAGTTCACTGTATTAAGATTAGTTCATTTTATAATTCAATTTAAATCAAACAAAAATAAAATATAAATTGTGAAAATACCTACAATAATCAAATAAGTTGTTAATTTTCTATCAACAAAAAGACGAAAATATAGATTGAAAATTCATCCTGACGTTATTGCCATTATCATTGCTATAAAAGATAAAATTATTACTAACATTACAGCCAAAACAATTAAAATAATTAAATTTCCATGAAAAATAAAAAATAAAAAGCAAAAGATTTTTATAAAACAACAATAAAAAAAAAATAACTAAAATTATCATTATTATTGCATAAATAATAAAATCATAAAAATCATATAATCTAAAGAACAAATAAAGAAACAGAAAACAAAAAAAAAATGAATAAAGGGAAAAATTGAGTAATATTACTTTTAAAATGTTCACCGATATAAATTAAAATTTCAGGAAAATCTTTAAAAAAATCAAAAGATTTTTATAAAAAAATAATTACTAAAATTATCATTATTATTGCGCAAATAATAAAATTATAAAAATCATCTAATCCAAAGAACAAATAAAAATAAAAGAAAACATCTAGCCATGGCACTCGCGCCTCGTCACGGGCGGAATCATATTTTTTTCAACGTAAAAAAATATTTATTATGTATGATTTTTTTTATCATAGCATAAATTTAGAAAAAATAATAAATCTGTATATAATTTTTATGAAGTGCAAGTTTTGTATAAAATATATAAATTTTAAATGAATATAAATTTATTTGTTTAGTAGGTTTCAATGAAATAACCAGTATAAAATAAGTTGTAATTTTCTATCAACAATAAGTTGCACTGTGGATTGCAATAGTCTTTTTTTTTGTCATATGAACAGTGGAATAACGTTTTCGTCTTATTTGATGATATTATGATTATTGTACTATGCACATAAATGAAAGAAATTGAAAATATCTCTAATACCATGATATTATTTAGAACACACTTTACATAATAAAATGAATATATAAAAAACTAATATACATTTTTAGAAGTTCTACGCCGCATGCGCCATCCAAAATGTGCATGAGCTCTGAAATTGGCGTCGCGCCCATAACACCGCTATAGAAAATATAATTGGTAAATTATCAATACACCCCTATAACCAACTCTTGGATTTTGTTTTATAGGGGGTATATACGTACTTATAGAACTCGCGATGCGCATCAGCTGATCCAGACACACCGATTATAAAAAAGGATCAGAGGATTAGTCATGGTGCACTTAAGTTAACCCAGAGACCCCGGTTATAAAAAAATATATAAGTGGGAAAAAAAATATAAGCATGAAAGCACTGTAGCAATCCATATTGTTATTTTTTAAATCAGTCTGGGAATTAGTCGTGGTGTGCTTCAGCTGGATTGGAGACCCCAGTCATAAAAAAATTATATAAGTGAACAAAAAAACATATAAGGAAAAAAAAAATTGGTTCGGAGATTAGTCATGGTGTGTCCACACTGGCCTGGACACCCCGATTATCAAAAAACAGATTTGGTATGGGGAGTAGTGGTGGTGCTCTTGAGCTGGCCCGAAGATCGTGGTTATAAAAAAAATATATAAGTGAAAAAAAATGTATAGGTGAAAAAAGAGCTTAAACTGGCTGAGAGACCATGGTTACAAAAAAATTTATAAGCGAAAGAAAACAAAAAAAAAGTATAAGCGTGAAAGCACTGTAACAATCCATATTGTTTTTTAAAAAATTCGGTCCAAGAATTAGTCGTGGTGTGCTTAAGTTGGTTGGAGATCCCGGTTATAAAAAAAAAGGTATAAGTGAATAAAACAAAAGTATAAAAAAAAGAAAAAAAATGTACCAGCAGGAAAGCACTTTAGAAAAAAAATATGGGTCCGGGGATTGTCGTGGTATGCATAAGTTGGCCTGGACACCTTGGTTATCAAAAAATTTTGGATATGGAGATTAATCGTGGTGCATTTAAGCGAGCTCGGACACCCCGATTATTAAAAATCAAAAAACCAAAAACATATATAAATAGAAAAAGAAAAAAAAATATAATAAGAAAAAAATGAAAAAAAATATAATAAGGAAAAAATACAAAAAAAAGGCAAAAAAAGAAGAAAAAAAACCGAGGAAAAAAAAAAGAAAAAGAATAATTAGGAAAAAAAAAAGCAAAAAAAGAAAAGAAAGAAGAAACGAAAAAAAAAGGAGCGTAATCATAAAAAAAATAACAGAAAAAAAAAGAAAAAAAACATAATCAGAAAAAAAAAACAAAAAGCAAAAAAAATATATATATATTGCAATCCACAGTGCACTGTGTCTGAGTGCACAGTGAATGCAGCTACAGGGAAAACAACACGCGTTTTATAGTAATAGTAATATATATATATATATATATATATATATATGGGTAATGTGGTTCAGATTTTTTTATGTATATCCTCTATTATTATTATTATTTGGCCTCTTAGTCGTAATCAATCAAGTTGAAAATGGCACTAGATTCTATAGCGTGTGGCACTCACTTTAATTATAATTTAAAAAAAGAAAGAAAATTCAAATACACATTTTTAATTAGATAAGAGAGCATGTGGATGTCACGACACAGAAAAGCAAGCCAAATGCTACTGTACATTAACTATTTATTTTAGAGTATGATTAATTTTGTTTTTTAAACTATTTTTCATTCAAGAATTTATTAAAATATTATTTTTCTATTTTTAAAAATTATTTTTGATACCAACATATAAAAATATCTAAAAACACTAAATAAAAATTAAAAAAAAATCATTTTTTTTAAAACATAGTTTAAATATGAGAAAAATTGTCCCCACTTTTGCTTTAAAAAGATCTTTAGTCGCTTTACTAGATTTGAATGGTCGACATGGGCTCGTGTTTTTCTGCTAGCAATGGCTAATATTGCAAGGATCACTCGTGGCATGTTGGGATATATCATTCCTGGAAGACCAGGTCAAGCAAAACCCCACGTTCTACTTGCTACATTTAAAACTTGCCTGCCTGCCTTTCCCATTAAATAAAGTCAAAGCTACTTTATTTCCTCTCGATGATTGATGCTTTAATACACGCGCCCGCGCGCGCGTCCCCTCCACGACAAGAATTCAGGTTTCTTCAAAGATTTTATATTTTATGGGTGGTTTAATATTTTATATTTTAAGTGTTGGTTCATAAGGGATATGATTTAGCTTTTCATATTAATATTTTATATTTAAATTAAAATTTTTCCAGAAAGAAATATATATATATATATTATAAGGAGTGGTATATCATATACTTATCTGTCTTAATATTATATACATCAATTTCATGTTAAGTCAACGTTAAATTATATTTAGTAGCATGCTTAGAATTGCATTTTTAATTATGTTAAAGGTGTGTTTCATAAATGTGTTTGTTTTTTTATAATATTAAATTGATATATTTTTATTGTTTTTTTTATGATTTTGATATATTGATATTAAAAAAAAGTCTTAGAAGAGTTTTAAAATGTTTTCAAGTAGAATATTTTTTAAAAAAAATATATTATACCACACACTTGCTCGGTCTTGGATCAATTTCAAAAGCTACTCTTTAAAACCAATAGCAAGCAATACGTGGTTTACACTACACATACATTAAAAAAAAGAGTAGAAATGATAACTTTTGTTTTTATTATTGTTATTATTATAGATATTCGGGATAACTTATATATGCTTTAATTAATTATACGAGTTTTAAATTTAATGACTATATAAACTATCTATGACCATTATATAACTTTATTAATTTTAATGGAGGTTCGACTCTAATTATCAAAATGAATGCAGCATGTGGGGATTATTTTTTTTGCCTTCACAAAAACGGAGATGGAGGCAGACAAAAATATATGATTTAATTAGAGAATGAAGTTGGTGGTGATATTATCCAATCCAATAAACATCTATACGTGAATTTATATATATATATATATATATATATAAATAAATAATTTGTTGCGTTTATAGTTTTTAATGTATATCTAGTATAATTGTGTATTTTTCTCTAATATTATAATAAATAACTTTGTTTAATAAATGTAAAATATATTTTTAATGGTCTATGTACTTAATGGAAACTTATTATAAGAGCCCATGTGCATATATCAACTAATTTGCAAGAATGTCAAATAGTTTTACCCAATATATAAAAAGGAACTCAAAACTTATACATAAACACACACTCAAAGCTTAATATATAGATTTCACTAAAAAAAATATATAATAAAATAGTTTTGGCCTTTGGTATGGTCGAGGAGGCATTGACAATAAACTAAAGAAACTTCCAAGAACCAAGGTTTTCATTTAACTTTTGGAAGTGGTTCAAGATTCAGCTATCTACTCCTTTCTTTTTCTTTTTAAAATGTTTTATTAAAATGTTTTTTTAACATTACTCTAACTAGGACTGTCAATCGGTAATCACATGTCTGCATTACTATTTGTTTTTCTTGTACCAAGAATACATTGTCCTTCACCAATAATTCACACATTAAAAAAATAAAAATTGTAAGGTGTGAGCTTACTATTTATCTAGACACATTTCAATAAAAATAAAAATAGTGAATATTTCATCTTACACTTACAGAAACAAATATATTTCATCTTATATATGATTTTCACATATATTTTAAGTTCTTGTAGTATGCAATAAAATCTCATTAAAAAGAATATGAATGAATAAACTCTAGTTCAGCTAACCTACATCCAAAACATCAAAATGTTGTTTTATTTGAGAAAATACTTTTAACCATAAATACACACTTACAAATATAAAAAGACTCCTCTACACACACAAAAATAAATAAATAAATGATAAGTTATCGGTCATTAGAGTAATTTATCCTAAATTTACAATAGTTTTATATATTTCAAAGAGTAAATAAATGACCACTCATTTGTGCACTCACTCCATCAGAATTCCCTTTCTCGAGGAGCGCCCCCCTCACATTCAAGTCTCTTTCCTTGTAATTAATTGTGGCTCTTAGTGTTTTTTTCTTATATATATATATATATATATATATATATATATATATATAGGTCATGTGGTCTCGATTTTTTTATGTATATCCTCTATTATTATTATTATTATTATTATTATTATTATTATTATTATTTGGCCTCTTAGTCTTAATCAATCAAGTTGAAAATGGCACTAGATTCTATAGCGTGTGGCACTCACTTTAATTACAATTTTTTAAAAAAAGAAAGAAAATTTAAATACACATTTCTATTTAGATAAGAGTGCATGTGGATGTCACGATTAAAAAAAAAAAAAAAAAAAAAAAAAAAAAAACAAGCAAATGCTACTGTCCATTAAATACAATAGAGGCTGAGAAAAATTGTCCCCACTCTTGCTGTGAAAAGATCTTTGGTCGCTTTACTAGATAATAAAAGATCCTTGGCCGACTTCGGCTTGTTTTTTTCTGCTAATAATGGTTTTTTTTTTTATCAACGTATTTTTCAAACCAATTCACATACATATCGATTAATTTCACAAGTATTAAAATTAAAAATTATATATTTTTTTAGTAATTATTATATTAATAATCAAAAAATTCAAACCTAAAATTATATCAAAAATTAAATTTTTTTAATCCAGACTCTTATTACTAATGCCACCATGTTAACGGTGGCTAATATTGCAAGGATCACTGCGAGTACGTGATATCATTTCTGGAAGACCAGGTCAAGGAAAACCCCACGTTCTACATGCTACATATAAAAACTTGCCTGCCTTCCTGGCCCAATAAATAAAGTCAAAGCTACTTTATTTTCTCGATGATTAATGCTTTAATATATATATATATATATATGTGTGTGTGTGTGTGTGTGTGTGTGTGTGTGTGTGTCCCCACCACGACAAGAATTCAGGTTCCTTCGAAGATTTTATATTCTATGGGTGGTTTAATATTTAATATTTCAAGTGTTGGTTTAAAAGGGAGATGATTTAGATTTTCATATTAATATTTTAGATTTAAATTCTATTTTGCTTTTTTTTCTTACAGATCAATTAGAATGAAATATTTATATATATTATGAGTGGGATATCACATACTCATATTATATAAATCAATTCCATGTTAAGTCAGCGTTAAATCACATTTAATAGCATGTTTTCGATTATGTTTAACAATCACATATTCGAATCCAAAAATCACATATAAATATTTAATGATCATTATATTAACAATCACATGCTCGAATCCAAAAATCATGAAGTTTCAAGTTTTGACCACTTAACTACTTCCTAGATGATGAAGAAATGATACCTTTATTAGCCTTAATGGAGGTCTACCTCTAATTATCAAAACGAATGCAGGCAAGTAGGGTTTTTTCTTCTTCACAAAACGGAGATGGAGGCAGACAAAAATATATGATTTATTCGAGTATGGAGGTGGTGGTGTCTTATCCAATCCAATAAACATCTATACGTGAATTTATATATATATATAATTTGTCGTGTTTATAGTTTTTAATGTATATCTAGTATAATTGTGTATTTTCTTCTCTAATATTATAATAATTAACTTTGTTTAATAAATAAAAAATATTTTTAATGGTTTTATGTACTTAATGGTGTATGTATTGTCACGAAAAAAATAATATAAAAAAATAGTTTTGGCCTTTGGTTTGCTCGAGGAGGCATTGGCAATAAACTAAAGAAACTTCCTAGAACCAAGGTTTTAGTTGAACGTGGAAGTGGTTCAAGATTCAGCTATCTACTATTCTACTCCTTTTTTTTATTTTTATTTTTATTTTTATTTTTATTTTTAAAATATTTTATTGAAACCTTTTTTTTTAAAAAAAATTTCTATTGAAACTTGTACCGCCAATCGGTAATCACATGTCTACATTACTTTTTGTTTTTCTTGTACCAAGACTACATTGTACTTCACCAATAATTCACACATTAAAAAAAAAAAATTGTAAGGTGTGAGCTTACTATTTATCCAGACACATTTCACTATAAATATAAATAAAGTATAGTCTTTTATTAGGGATAATATTATCTTTAAAATTTGATTATTTTGATATTTTTAAATTGATCAGAAACATAACATAAAATTTATTTTTTTCAAAGTAAAATCATATTAATACCATTAAAAGAGATAACATGTTTGTTTGTTTTAGAAGGGTGTTTCTATTTATTAGTTTTATTATGCACAATAAGATTATCATATCACCATTGAAATTAGAAAAGAATTGAACTTATAATGAGGGCTTCTTTTATTAAGTTTATATCAAATTGTATTTTAGTCCTTGTGCAACTATTGTTGTTATTAGAGGGGTAAAGGCACTTTGGTCCTTTAAAAATTAAAAAAATATATATAAAAAACATCGACGAATCTGTACATATTTTCAGACTAATTTTAATTGTCAAAAAGACTATTTCGAGGTGGTGTCAATTTTGTCTCGTTATCTTCATCATGGATATATGGCTCGTGCGACTAGAACTTTAGTTTGGTGTGGCTGACCTTTCTTTTCTCTCTCTTTCATTCCTCTCTTTCTTTCTTAGTGTTTGTGTCTTGTCCCTTGATTTATCAAGTGAGTCCCTAAACTTTTCTTTATTTTGATTTAGTCCATGTTCTTTTGGTTATGATTTTTTTAATAATTAATTGAATTAAATTTTTGTTTTAATTTCATCCTTATTCAATCTCTTGTTTTGTCAAGTTTGATCTTCATTCTCTTAATTTTTATTTTATGTAATAAAAGATAATTTTTAGAGATGCGTATTTTTTATCCCGCCCTCCATAATTGTTTTTCCTATTATATTTCATTTTTGTTTTTTTTTGGTTTGCAAAATTTCCAAACATGGTGTTTGTTTACTAGATTTTATTTTTTTAATATTTAATTGATTTGGATTTGAGTTTCATGGTGAAACTCATATCTAAGATTTCACAATTTGCAAGCTTTGAAAAATAATCCGACTTCATGAGGTTTGCCTAAGGTTTCTTATTCTTCTTTTTCTTTATCATTTTTAAGCTCATTTTGTTTTTATTGCATACTTAATATTTATTTAATTGGAGACTCAGATTTGTTTTTTTCATACTTTTGATAATCTTCGTTTTATCATTCTTTTTTAATATTTAATTGGATTACCTAAGGTCTTTTTATTTATTGTTCTTTATTAAATTTATTTATTATAAAAATAAATTTTATTCTTAAATCAAATAAAATTAATTTATTGAATATAGGTGGATGTTCACTTCATGTATTTTTTGTTCAATTTAATTTATTATGATGTTGATTTGGCGACCCATGCAATTTTTTATGATGTCGTTGTCCAAGCTTTTTTTTTTTTTTATACATGCAATAAGATAATTGAAATAAAAACTAAAATCTTTCCCAATTTATACATAATAGTTACTCGATCAATATATTTATGAGATAAAAACATCAAAATTATGTCATTAAACATGAATAGTTATAGATTGTTCGTGATTAATAGAATTATATACATGAATAATTCAAGGATGTTTTTTTTTTTTTTTTTTTATGTTTAGAAATTGTTTTATATAATGTTGAATTATGTGCTGATTATTTGCTAAATTACTTATGTCATGTAAATAAAATTTTTTTTGACTACCTAACTCATAATATAGTACTAAAGGATAGTAATATACTAATTTTACACATTCTTAATTAAAAATAATAAATTATTATTATTATTATTATTATTATTATTATTATTATTATTATTATCACTGTGTATTAATAATTATGAATTAAATTTAAAATTTAAATCCTGGTTAGAAGCTTAGATTAATTTATATAGGATTGATAATATATATTTACACCAACAAGTATATGCTAAAAAAGTTCAAGAATTATTTAATTATTGTAAAATATTATTGAAAATTAAAACTGAACGATTAACTAGGTTTATACTATTTCATGTCTTAACAAAATAAATTAAAAAATAAGTATAAACACATAGTAGGGTACAAATAAGAGATGATAATGAGTATTCATGGATGTGGTTTCTAGGTTATTCATATGTATATACATATACCCAAAAATAATATTCATATCATATTTATTTTATTAAACATTTTATAATTTTTTTAGATATTTATATCTCACCTATTGAATTTCAAATATTCATTTTGATATTAATATAGGAAAAGTCTTAATAGTGCCATAAATTTGAAAAAAAACCGACGAACAGGCCTAGAGAGGGGAGGCCTGAAGGTCAAAGTGTTTGGAAAATGAGATAATCTACAGCTCAGCCCACATACGATAATAGATTGCCATTGTTAATGAGTGAACGTTCCAAATATGTTGGGTAAACATTGTTTAATTGCCATTAATGAATTGTGTTTTGTAGATATTTAATAAATAATAATAATAATTTTACGATATTTAATAAATAATAATAATAATTTTACTAAATATCAAAGGTTGAACAAAAACAAAATGACCCAAGTAAACACATCAATATGCGCAGCATCATGAAATATTTTTGGATGTAAAAGGAAAAAATGTTAAGACAATGTAGAGAATTTTAAAGAAGTAAGAGAAATTCAATCAATTGGGTTTAATGAGTTTGGTTAATTTAATAATCTAAATATACAATGCTAATTTAATCCTTCAAAATCATAACCCTATAATTAAGTCAACATGTTAAACCATAGTTGTAAAATCCGTTTCGTTCCGTTCATAAAATCAGGACAAAACGACATCGTTTTTGTCACGGTTTTAATTCCAACCCGTTCCGGAAATTTCGGCCAAATTCCGGTCGGAACGCCTCGGTTCCGTTCCGGGTGTGCCATTCCGGTATCAGAATCAAAACGACGCCGTTCAATTTGTCAATTTCGTCTCCAATTTAAATCACACACATACAGTCCCGACACCCAAAAATTCTTCCCCAAATCAATTTTCCATAATTCTTCCATCAGCTCACCTCAAATCTCAACAATGTTTTCTGAGTCACTGTGGATGGAACTCGGTGTTGGAAAGCATATGTGCAGGAGTGCCGATTCTAGCATGGCCCATGATGGCTAAGCAGCCTTTGAATGCATGAATGGTGGAGGAGGAGATAAAAGTATGGCTGAGAGTAGAGACGTGCAATGGATCAGTGCGAGGGTTTGAAGAAGATGGTGAAGGAGTTGATGGAAGGAGAGATGGGTAAAGAGGTGAGGAAGAATGTGGAGGATTACGGGGAGCTTGCTAGAAAAGCTATGGAGACCCAAGGAACACGTTAAAGAGCTGCAATGCATCCAGCTCATAGCATTTATGAAGCATTAATTAGGCGTTCTTTTTTCTTTTTCTTTTTTCGTTCGTTGGAACAATGACAAGGTATCTATCCATTATTGCTTTTTTTTCAAATCTCAAAGCCCCAGTCGAGATGTGCACACATTTTAGAGATTTTCTAATTTTGAGATTATATTTGTTTGACTTTGTGTTTGTATTGTATAATTTAAAGTTAATTTATCTTGAATTTTAATTATGCTTGTTAAATTAATATTTTATTTTTTTTCATATATATATATATATATATATATATATATATATATGAACAGTACGACGACCGGAACAGCACACCGGAACGCTCTGAAACTAGAACGTTCCGTTCCAATCGATAAACCGGAACGGCGACCGGAACGGCGACCGGAACGGTATTGACAACTATGCGTTAAACCCACAAGTTAGGTTTTGAGATCGAGTATCCCGATAAAAAAAACAAAAAAAATCACAAAGCCTACTTTGTACAAAAATTAATGTCAAGTAATGAGATTGAAAACACAAATAAACCCAAAAACAAATTATGTCAACCTATTTAGCTTATAAAACTTATGTCCCAGGCAATTTGATTAGAAACACCAAGCCTGGAAAAACTCAAAGCTCAATTTCTAATAAATCATGTCAAAATATAAAATTAAAAAAAAAAACAAATGAGAGGATATATAATTTTGGATTGAAGGGTTATATTGAAAAAAAATCAAATTCACAAAATAATTAAAAAAAATGAATCAAGAAAAGAATGATTAAATTTAAAAAATAACAAATTAACTTTTTTCATCAAAGGAAGAATTTCAAAAGAATTGAAAGTTCACAAAAGATGAAAGAAAAAAATAAAAAAAATAAAAACTAAAATTAAATAAATAATAAATAATAATTCTAGATTGAAAGATAAAACTAAAAAGCAAATGAAAATAAAAAAAAAACAAAAACAAATAGTTAATCTAATAGTGTTGTCTAATTTAAGTAATTTAAAATCAAGCACCAACATCCCTTTAAATTATACATTAGTTTTAGATGATCCATTAAAACCATATTTGTTTTTGCGTTTTAAAATTACTTTTTAAAAAATATTTTATTTTTCTTTCTTTTCTGTCACTTTATCCAAAACTAATGTATGATTTACATAGAATTTAGTAATTGTTCTTGACACATTGGCAAACCAGAAAGGTCAATCCTAATGTTTCAAGCAAATGGGTCCGAAAAACAGATACTATACATCTCGGCCCCTGTCTGCGATTTCATAGGACCCTTCAGATTTATTTACCACTATATTTCAAAAACATTTTTTTTTTAGATTTTTTTTATTTTAAATTAATTTTTTTTAATATTTTTATATCATTTTCATTTGATGATAACAAAAAGAATTTTTATAAAATAAAAAAAAAATTATTTTGATATATTTTTAAACAAAAAAACACTTTCAAACAGGTAATAAATAAGCTGATAATCACTATATATATATTTATCCATCCATCGAAACCCTTACAAGCTCTAGCATTGATTCACAAGTAGCCATCTTCGTTTCCTTTCACCAGGAACCAAATCCAAGTGCCGATCTCCACTATGTTTTACACGTCATGCCTCTCTCAGGAATCATAATCACCCGCAACGCTTCTGGAAAATACACAGCAAACTTTGTTTTAGAAACTGGAATCATCCCTTTGAAATAGAAGAATCTCAGTACACTAGCACGAACTCGTACGCTACTC
Source organism: Salix caprea (assembly GCA_964035475.1). Classification (NCBI taxonomy): domain Eukaryota; kingdom Viridiplantae; phylum Streptophyta; class Magnoliopsida; order Malpighiales; family Salicaceae; genus Salix; species Salix caprea. The sequence goes on from OZ037744.1 coordinate 28,304,747, forward strand.
ATTGTACATGAACTTGAGCTCACTCGTTTATGTTACATTTCACTCCATCATTGCCATGCTTGTGGCTTGCAAGTTCAAATGAAGGTAGACAGGTTTGGTATCCTTGATCAAAAGGGTCAAAGCATAAGACCAGGTTCCACTAGGGTGCTTGTGTTAGCAACTCCATGATCGTCATTGGCAAGTGGGACTCTACTTTCGAAGATATGCTCGGCTGCCGAATCTGTCACCAAAATAGTCCTACTTGGCTGCCGAGAACCTGTTTGGAAGGGCGGTTGTGGTAGTTTTTCAAAGTACTTTTTGTGCTGAAATACATCAAAATGATATTTTTTTATTTTTAAAAATCATTTTTGACATCAACACATCAAAATGATCTAAAAATACCAAAATATATTCATTTAAAATGAAAAAAAAAACTTTTGAATTTCTGCGGCACGCCAGCTTCCGAATCTGTCACCAAAATAGTCCATCGTTAAGTGCAGAATCCACTGTATTGCCTCTCCTCTGGGGCAACACATCAAACCAAGTTTTAGTCTGGTTTGACTCTCCAACCAAATATCTCCCCGACTTGGCTGCTGAATTCTTCACCCCAACTGTATGTTTCATCATGGCATTTTCACCTATTTAATCAAACATGAAAAGAAGAAATCTCGTGCACACAGGATAATGAAGCAGGAGAATTGGTACAGCATATGCTTGAAAACTCATCCAAAGAAGGAAAGAAAAACAGTTCTGCAAAATTGAGTTCAGGGAATGTGAAAGTGCATTTGAACAAATAGGAAACACTAGTTAAGCCTATATATAGTATAAACTCAAAAGAACATTATTCACCAACTACCAACTGAGTAGGTAGTGATCTTTCCCCTACCCCTGGACATGAATCACCACAAAATATGCTTCAGCCTTCAAGACAGTTCAACAATTTTTTGTTTCTTTGAGCGTTGTTTTACACTACCTTCAGTTGAATCATTCTTGCCAGACATGCATGTTTTGATATTATCATCAGCGTTGTCCTCGCCATTGCTTTCGGTGTCATCACTGGCCCCATCATCGCTTTCACTTTCATCACTTGAATCTTCTGATTCTGTTTCGCTACTGCAAGCAGCCAAAGAAATCATTGATTGACCACCAGCAATAGCAGCTTCGGCAGCAGCTACAGCTTCGGGGGTATGAAGATCAGCTATACCCAGCATCAAGTCCTGTAATCAAGATACACCAACCAAGTAGTAAGACATGGCAAAACCTTTGGCAGCAACAAATATAAAGCAACTCTCAATTACCATTTCAACAACTTCAGATTCATTTCCAGTTAGCACTTCAATGTCATATTCCTCAGAATTCTCCTACATTTTAACAGAAACGCATTTACAAGTTAAAAGGATTATGATTAAATTGAGAATTAAAGAAGTTCCCTTATCACAGGTATGCATACCTTGGCATCAGCCTGCAGCCGTTTATTAGCTTCTGATATGACTCCAAGGAAATCTCTCACTTTTCCTAGAACTGTGGCATGGTGAATAGTTAGCTTCCATTGTTACAATAATATCAGGGTTTGACCTCCTCATTCTATATTTTTCTAGGACATGTTATTACACCAAGGTTCTTATCCAGTACCAACAGATAAAACAACTAAAGCCAGTTATCAATTTAAAGAGGCGAACTAGAGATAAAGACAGGTTACTTCCAGCTGGTTGACCTTCCCAAACAATATTATCCTCCTATACTACTAGCCAGCACCATAACAGCTCTTGCTGGCAAGCAACCTCACAACTCTTATAGGATGTCTAGCATGATATTCCATTAACCTTGAGAATGACCTAGGAGGAGACAAGGATTGATTTGATAGGAATTGTGTTTAGAGTATTACATAGAGAATGGACAGCCAACAAATAAGAGAAACTTAACAGGAAGATCACCATCCAAATGTCAAATAAGTAACAGAAATTTTAAGCCACTCAATATCTCTAGCAAATAAATTACCAAATATATTACTAAAATAATTATGATCATAAACTTAAATACTGATTGTTGAGAAGTTGCAGAGGTAGGCTTGCACTGATCTTGATTGTTTTTGCTTCCTTCCATGCAAATAGATAAACACACTTGCAAAAAATCTAAAGGATTTCCTTTGTCTATGCATGAAGCTAACAAAAGATTAGACCATTTTTCAGAGATAAGAACACCAGAGACCGATCTTTAATGAAGATGGCACAATTGTCAAAAAAATCAACTCAACCCAAAAACTTCAGCTTTTAAATTGAGATGGTTCTTTGAAATGATATTAGGGGTCTTGCTAACCAAATCATCATCAGTTTAAATCTCATCATGCTCATTCTCTTTTCTAATTAAAATTAATTAATAACACAAAGTAATGTTGGTTTGTGCAAGTTTGAAGCTCAAATAAGCTTTCACTTGCAGATGTGTATTAGATGAAGTCTCAAGATATGATTTATATTATAATCTAGCACATCCCTGAAAGACATTTAGACTTGAAACTTGCATGGGTATAATTAGAAGAGAATAAGAATGGTGAGATTCGAACTCGTGATTATTTGGTCAATAAATCTCTAATATCACGTCAAGGAATCATCTCAACCCAATAGCTTGGGCTATTAGCTGAGGCATCATTTATATTATTCTTTAATAGTTAGCAAATTCATATTAAAAAAAAAAGGGAGCTACTAAATATCATGCTTGAAGCAATAGAAATAGAAAGAACTATGCTAAATCTCCTCCTACCCCCAATATCAAGAAAGTATTAAAAAATCAGATTGCTCAATAAGGGCTCTTCAAGTAGATAAACAAAAGAAATTAACACCGATATCATGTTAAAGATAATGACCAATTCCATAAACACGGGGTGTGCAAAAAAACCACATATTACAAATATTTAAGAAAACTATTAAAGTCTAGATGCTACCGTTGAAGTTTGATTGGCAATTTTTTTTCCAATTTAACTCTGAACTAAAATATTTTGAGTTAACTGAAGATTCACTGTTGGCCACAATTTTTGTCAATTCCATTAAAAAGTAAAGAAACTAGGTATAGTCATGAGAGCCTTCTCTTAAAAGGCTTTGATTAACCATGTTAATTCAATTTTCAATACAAGTGTCAATATACAAAATAAAATAAAATAAAAAATAAGATTTGTAGTTACTAGTACTTAAAAAATCAAACTTTATGAAGAAACCAAATACATAACTGACCTTGACTCCGAGGAACTGGATTGGTTAAGGGCTTTTCATCAGTTGGGTGCTTCTTGGGTCCAGAATCTTTATCACAAACACGAAGTATAGACTCTGCACACACATATATAAATACATATATCTCTTCTGCTTCAAGGGTAAAAAGAAGACAGAAGTTAAAAGAGACATAAATAAGGTTACCAAGAGATGATGGTGTGGAGAAATACTTATTTTCCAAATGCAAAAGGTCTTTGCTTGAAGAACCCATTTCTGCTTAAAAACTGTGACAGTAAGCAAGAAGAGTTTAGTAGAAATTGTAATGTTTTGTTACAGAGAGGACAAGGCAGTAAGTCTTTGTTTTGAGTTCTATTTATATACCAAAATGTTGGAAATAAACACCATACTTGTCACCGAAAATTCAGAGCACATTTCCATGCATTTGAACAGGCAAAATAAAAAAGGAACTGTTCTGCAATAAGCTCCCCAAACTCACACAAGCAGACCTTAACAGACCTAATTAACATGTACATGAACAAAATAATCCATACAGAGCCCGTTTTAAACCTTTCTTCATCCACAATAAAAAAATGTGTATGACCCTCTTATTCAAACGACCTGAAACACCACGCCCCCATCAAAATGCACATGAAACTTGAAGATCAAACAAAAACTGAATCAAGGCACGTCCAAAAAACCATGCCAACAGAAACAACTGATGCTTTTAACAGAAACAGCTGAAATTACAAACAAATTCAGTTTGTGCGAGGGCCCACACCACAATAGAAATGCTAAAAAACAACAAGATCAAGATAGAAAACGCTATACCTTTGCAGGTCTTGGTTGGCTTAGCCCAAAAACAAAACTTGGGTCGCTTTCCTTTTGCTTGAAAAGCTTTTGTGCTGGAGCTTCCTTTGATTTCTTTTCTTGCACTATCTTCTTGGAACTTCTCAAACACCCAGGTCCTGTTCAGTGGCATAAAACCATTTTCATTTTTCTTCTCTTTATCTAGTTTTACTTTTCCAATGGAAACTCAGAAAACTTGTTCATTCCCTAAAGTTTCAGAACATTTTTCCAGCAGAAAACTATAAAATGAATTCACATCATATTGTTTTTTGTTTGGAGAAAAATGACAATGTAAATCGTGTTCAAATTAACTTGTTCTCCAAGATATTCTTTATATTTTGACATAAAAAAAAAACAAATTGACTCCATCATAAAATCCAACCAAATCAATAATAAACAAGAAACCAAAAGTAGCCACACTAACAAAAAAGCATGTTAATCACACAATTCCTTCTTCTTTTTCTTCAACAATCCAAACCTACATGTTCAAAACCATCCCACTTCTTCTTATTTCTAACCAACACTAACTCAAGCCTTGAATATAAATCTCTACAAATTAGTTTATATTAACATCAACATTCCTGCATCAGCTCCAAAAATTGTGAGATTTTGACAGTTATAAACTCTCAAAATTCCTATTTTTAGCATGAGTTATCTGATTAATTGAAAACAGTACTCCTAGTGCTGCAATTATGACTCAAGAATCAAAGGATTAAAAGGCTATTACCAAAAGTTCAAGTCATCATCAAGACTAGCTAGCTATATATTTATATTTGTATTCAAAAGTTCAGGATGGAGAAATTGTCCAGCTTTTGGAAAAATTGTCCAGCCAAGTCAGAGTAAAATAAAAAAGTGCAGCCAACAGTTATAAACAAGAGAGATTTGTCCAGATTTTGGAAAAAATACCAACTGTTGATGGTGGTGGTGGTGGAGTCGCTTTTGTTTCTGTAAGCGACGCTTCTTCTGTTGGAGGCGGAAGCGGTGCTGCTACTGAGTGCTCCCGGTGATGAATGGTGGGTGGAGAATGGAGAAGGAGAAGACCGCACAAAGACGGCCAAAAAGAAAAGGAGTGAAAGTATATACATGGTATAATTGTAGTTAAATATAACAAGTAAGGTTATTTTTGTCCTAAAAACATTCATTAGAATGGAAAACAATGGAAAAGCGCATTTTCGAAAGAACGAAGGAAGGTAGTGTTTCGTACCGGGTTGTGGTTATAAACTTATAATTACAAAAATAAATGTTGTTAAATGTTGTCTTTGTTTTTGTGGTTTAATTGTATTTTTTGAAAAAAATAATATTTTTTAATTTTGAATTATGTTTATTAATTTTGGATTATTTTGATATAATTATGTTAAAATAGTTTTAAAAATAAAAAATACTTTAATATATACTATAACAAAAATTATATTTTGAAAAGTAATTACTACTACAATGTTAAATAATACAAACAAATTTTTTAAAACAACTAATTAGATGTTTTTCAACTTTATACTACTGTAGAAAAATAAAAATATTTTATTTATAGAAACACGTTATTCAAAACATAAACTTTTTTCATATTTGTTTTTTTAGTTATTTTTTAAAAAACAAATAGAGTGATATTATATTATTTAATATTTCTTTTAAATTGAATGGAGTTCCAATATATTATTAGGTTTTAAAATTTTAATCTTTTAGGTTTTGGGCTAAAACCCATGTTTACATATTTTTTATGATTCTTGTATTTTATGTTCATAAACTCATGCTTTGTTTATCATGAATTGAATTTTATGGCTAATGATTTGGAAAAAAAAACAAATTACATTTTTTTTTGAACATTGAGAATTAATAACTCTGTTATGTTAAGATATTCTAAATTTATATTATATAATTTAATATGTGTGAGTATTATATAGTGATTTAATTTAATTTAATTTTGTATTTTAAAAATTGATGTATCCTAATGTATTACTAGCTAATAGGCTTGTGCTACATCGCCCGTCATAACAAAAAATATTCGAGCAAAAAAAACAATATAGGTGTTGGTGATGTGTCTTCTGAGTAAATAGATTTTAACGGTAAATTAAATGATATTTCGACCCAATACTAAGATGAAAAAACATTTGATCAACTTAGATTAATTTGAACTAACATGTGAAACTCACAACGATAATCTTGAAAAAATTAATTAATTAAAAAGTTCAACTCTAAATCAACTCAATGTTTGAAGAATGAAATCAATAAAGATATCATTTGGTTAAAAAAAAGCAAAATAAACTCAATTCAACGAAGTAAACTCACAATGAAAGTTTGCACGTCATTAAATTCAATAATGTTTTCATCTCAAAAATTATTTTTTATTTAATTATACAACAATAAAGCTTGTAAATTTTTTTGTATGAAACAACATATTTTTTAAAGTAAAACATAACAAAACATGATAGGCACGTGGACCTGAGATGGGAAAAATATAGATAATTAACAATAAAAATTGAAATAACATTCTTTTAGGTTTTGGTTAAATATAAAAATAAGTTATTGGTAATAAATGGTGAAATTGTGTTTTTTTATTAATCTAGGGGACAAAAAAAGAATTGAACCAAAAAAATAATTATACCCCGGATATTGTGGATTAACTAGTTTAATTTGTTACCCGAATAATAAACTCAGTTGGGTTCAATGATTTATTTTATTATTTAAAAAAAAAATCATAACTTTATTGCGTGGACTTGGGCATTAAGAATGTAGCTCGATCACATGGTTTTTCTGACCTAGCTCATTCACGTGGGCTATCTTATTTTTTATTTCTTGAAAGGGAATAATTTATTCTTTTTTTAAAGACAAAGGATGACTTGTAGTTTTTTTTGTTGTTGTAGATTTTAGTGACACAGGGATCAAAAAATCATTTTTCTTCAATTTAAAATTTATTTGTAGCCTTTTTATGACCTAAAACACCTAAAAAGACACCCCCAAACACCTAAGTAAACTTATTCGTAGCAACAAAAATGGTTCAAAAAAACAAAATTAACCCAAGCTAAAATGATTCCCATAATCATATTTACTTTCTTGATCAAAGAGAAGGAAAAAACACCTAGGTCAAACTCTTTTAGTAAAATATAACTTATTGACATAAAAAAAAACTATATTTATGACTAGAAACATTGTCGAAGAAGAGTTTCTCTTTCTATAGTGGAATATGGTGAGCTTTTTTTTATCTCTTTTTACAAAAATAGATTGAAAATGAGAGAAGTAAAGTTTGGTACTAATATTAGATTTCAAAGAAACTAAAGGGACCGATTAAACTAATAGCTAAAAATAATGGCGAGAATAAATTGAACTTTTCAAATAAAATTCTAAGACATCATTTACTTTACCTGCACTTTTCACTTTAATCATATATCTTTCAATTCAACTATTTTTTACAATATATATATATATATATATATATATATATATATATATATATATATATATATATATATATATATATATATAAATTGATTTTTTTAATTGATTTTTTTATATATATTTCATCATTTAACATTGTGTTGATTGTGAATTAAATTTTATGATTTTATGTTGATTTGCTTTTTACAAGTTATTCTAGTTTTATGATCTAAGTTATTGTTTTGTAGGCTAACCCAAGTAGATTTAAGATATTTTATTGTTTCTTGTTTTTTAATTGATTTGTTTTTTTTCATTTTCAACCTTTAACAACGAGTTATTGGATTTTGAGCCTCATACTTTGTTTTTTATGAGGTTATCACAGTTTTATGACCTTGATCTTGGGTTTGATAGATAAAGCCTAATGGACTTAGGCCATTTTTTTGTTTACTTTGTATAAAATTATTTCAATCTCATGACCTGGATTACGAGGTTGACATGCTAACTTAGATAATTTTATTTCAATTTAATTTAAAAAATATTAAGTTGATTGATAATTGAATATCACAATTTATTTTATATGGAGTTATCAAAGTCTCATATTCCGGATACAGATTTGACATGCTTGATTTAATATTTTGTTGTTTCAATATTATTTTTTAAAAAAATATTATCTTGAATTTTTATAAATCAAATTAAATTTTTATGGTTATCTAAATTATTCTTAGATCCATCAAGTCGATCAAGTTACATCAAATTAAAATCTATATAATTTAATTATTTTTACTATAAAAAATTAAAAGCATTAACAATACCTAAATATTTTGTTATTTCAATTATATTTTTTAAAAATATCATCTTGAATTTTTATAAATCAAATCAAATTTATATAGTTATCTAAATTACCTTTAAATCCATCAAGTCGATCAAGTTACATCAAATTAAACTCTATATAATTTAATTATTTTTACTATAAAAACATTAACCATACCTAATTTTTTTTTTTATAAATTTTAGTTAACTTTACACAGATATTTGAAACTTCAATTTTTTACATTCAAGATGCATTCAATTTAATATTCAAATTCCAAATAATGATATAAAAAAAAGCTTAAAAATACAATAGGTTTTCTCCATTTACCAAAACATGAAAAAACACAAAAAACAACTTTGTTTTTTCCTCCCCTGTCTACTTCTGTTATTTTCTCTTCTCTAGCAGACATCCTACCCTTTTCTCTCTCCTTCTTTCTTTCGCCCAACCAAACTATCTCCTTACACAAAACCTTCACTAACTGCCCTGTCTTTCTCTCTCTAAAGAACCCAAGACACACTTCGCCATCGAATGTCACTACTCTCTCTTTAGCAGCCCCCTGCTGCGACAAAACAAGAGAAAAAAAGATAACAAACCCTAAAAACAAAATGGTGTTCAAGAACAAGTTTTTCTCATCTTCAAAGAAATCAGAGACTTCAAGTCCTGATGGATCCAACAACAGTCCAGGATCAATCGGGTCAAATTCACCGATCCGATCCGACAAGAAAAAACCCGCCAAATCTAAAGACTTATCACCGACTACTCCAGCTAGTACTGCTGCGTCTAATAATTTTACTTACAAGCAAACCCAAGTTAAAGATGGGGTAAAAAAGAAAGACTCATTTTTTAAAGGCAAAGAAACTGTGAGCCAACCCCAAACTCCTACCAAGCCCGGGATTTCAAATGCCGGGGCGGGTTTAAAATCCAAAAAAGGTGGTGTCTTGGTTGATAATAAGGAGAAAGAAGCAGAAAAGTATTCTGTTTCGCCGATTTTAGCTTCATCTTTGGGGTTGAATAGGATCAAAACAAGATCAGGGCCATTGCCACAAGAGACTTTCTTTAGTTTTAGAGGTGATAAGGGGAGTGGTGTATTGGGGTCTAGTAAATTGTCAAGGCCTAGTGCTAGTAGTGGGGATGGAGGGTCGAGTTCGAATTCAAGTTCTTTGGGATCAGGAAAGAAGAAAGAAGGAATATTGGGGCAGAGTAAGTTGAGGGTGTTTCAAAAGAGTGGTAATGGAGGTGATAATTCGGATAGTATGTCTACCGGAAGTGGACTAGGACAGTCTAGAGAAGTTAATCAGAATTTGCAGGCAAGAACTAGGTTGCAGAGTGGGGAGTCATCAAGCGAAGCAGGTAAGTTAGCTCCTTTTTTTCTTACTGGTTATAGTTTTGAATATCTTGGTTGCTTGCTTTTACTTGTTTTAATATTTGGTTTTGCTCACATATTTGTTGTTTCAAAGTGTAGTCGACTATTGGGAAAATTTGTTAAGTGTGACATCCTTTCAGGTGCTTAATAAGTAAGCGCTTGGTTCTTCCATAAAATCAACTGAAATAGGATTTGCTCAATCTTAAGCAATGTCTAGCTCCTTACATTCTCAAACCTAAAAGGTAGGTCATTTTAATAAGGAATTGTATAGAGGAACTGTACATATCCACTCAAGGATTGGTGAAGTATATTGTTCATGCAAAAGCTTTACTCTATGCTGTATAGATCATGAAAAGGCTTGAAAGAAAACCCTCAATCCTTTTGTTGAAAAAACTACAAGATGATGTTTTTTTAACTTCCATGGGGAATTTTGCTTAAAATAACATAGCTTGAAGGGTGCCTCCAACTTAAATTTTAAATTGTGCTAAAGTGCCATAATTTTGGGACCATATTCAGATTTCAAAATTTGTCCAATGCACCAGCTTCAGTAACCAAGGTTCTTAAATACCAAGAGGTTTCAATCTCATCCTTGGACTGCAATTCCATTGTCTGCAATGAACTGATATTTAAAACTTCCAAACAATTAAATCTGAAAGGAGAATGATATCTTTAGCAATGAACTTCTAAATCATGCATGGCTTCTCAAAGAGCTTTATTTAGGTACTGGCAAGATGTGTGGATTTTCAAGATTGTCTTGGATGACTGAATTATATAAAAAGTTAGTTTGGAATAGATATATCCTAGCAGGTTCTTCATCATGTCAAAACATCAGGATCTGTTCAACATGGGCATGGGGTACTGAATTTGTTACATGCATTTGTGTGGGTGGGTGGGTGGGTGGGTGGGGGGGGGGGGCAGATGGACGCAATGTGTTATTTGGGAAAATTGTGCGAGGAACATGCTTGGACAGCAAACTAATTCATGTTTTGTAATCAGAAATTCTTGGTGAGAAGGAAAGTCACACGGTATCTTAGTATTTTGTGTAATAAGAATAAGAGAGGTCTTCTTTATTTAACTTTTCAGTAGCAGAATTCCTGTTAAACTTCATCAATATAGTCAGTGGACAACTGTGCCTTGATTCCCATTGAAGTTGTTTAGAAGTTGGATGGCTGTACATATTGGGGGCCCAGGATGCTATGGTTTCATAGTTGGGAAGTGATTGTATACTGAAAGAAAAAAACATTGTGTGCAGTTGCAATGCCCTTCACTTTTCTTTTTAACTTTGTCTATGTAGAAATGGTTTTTGCTCATGGAATGTTTTAACTCGTATGCAATGTTCTTTATGTCATCTTTTGCAAAAACACATTTCTGATATTTTGTTACCATGGTAGGTCAACATAGTTCATCATGCAGTCACTCTGGAGGCTTACGAATTTCCGATGCTTCCACACCTGAGGTGCTAGTCAAGATATTTGTATTGATATTCTCAGTGAATTCACTTGTCTCCTTCCTAATTTATTGTTCTTCTGCTAGTTTTCCTCACAATGGTGTTTTAAATGTTTGTTTTTCTAGACTTATGATTGTGACAACCCAAAGGAGTCTGAATCTCCCAGGTTTCAAGCAATACTCCGTTTGACAAGTGCCCCTAGAAAGAGGTTTCCTGCAGACATTAAAAGTTTCTCACATGAATTAAATTCCAAAGGTGTATGGCCTTTCCCATTTTGGAAGCCTCGAGGGCTAAACAACTTGGAGGTATCTTAATTGCATTATATCTCTTCTAGATGATGCAATGTGATCTAGGAAGTTTGCCTCCTGATTAATTTTCTATTTTTGGTACAGGAAATCTTGGTTGTCATACGTGCAAAATTTGACAAACAAAAGGAAGAAGTGAATTCTGACCTGGCTATCTTTGCAGCGGATCTGGTTGGAATTCTTGAAAAAAATGCTGATAGTCATCCTGAGTGGCAGGAAACTATTGAAGACTTGTTGGTTTTGGCTCGGAGTTGCGCTATGACATCACCTGGAGAGTTCTGGCTTCAGTGTGAAGGTATAGTGCAAGAACTGGATGATAGACGCCAAGAACTTCCTCCGGGAATTCTGAAGCAACTTCATACCCGAATGCTTTTCATCCTAACAAGGTGTACCAGATTATTGCAATTCCACAAGGAGAGTGTCCTGGATGAGAATGAAAATGTTTTTGGGCTTCGTCAATCTAGGCTTTTGTGTCCTGTAGATAAACAAATTACTTCTGGTGCTGGTAGGGATGGGAAAATTTCTAGTGCTGCAAAGAAGGCAGCTTCAGGAAGGAAATCATATAGTCAAGCATTAGTAAGAAAATCATACAGTCAAGAGCAGCATGATTGGAGCAGAGAACAAGATATACTGCCAGAAAAATTGCCTTCTTTTGCTGATAGCGCTCTTAAGAGTGAAGAGTCTCCCACAGGCAGGGATCGAATGTCTTCTTGGAAGCCACTCCCATCTTCTGGAAAAAGCACAAAGGAAGTTATTCCAGTAGAGGAGCAGAATGACAGTAAGATTGAACCTTTGAAAACTTCAAATTGCAGGAGAGGAGCTTCTGATGTGCATCTGGCTACTGCTAAGGTTTCAGACCTTCCAATGGTCAAAGATTTGCCTGAAACTTCTACGAAGCACCAACCTAAACTTTCTTGGGGAAACTGGGGTGATCAGCAGAATATTGTTGATGAGAGTTCAATAATTTGTCGCATTTGTGAGGAGGAAGTTCCAACTTTACATGTAGAAGATCATTTAAGAATTTGTGCAATTGCAGATCGATGTGATCAGAAGGGTCTAAGTGTCAACGAGCGCCTGATCAGAATTTCTGAAACACTTGATAAGATGATAGTCCAGAAGTATATTCATCATGCAGTAGGAAGCCCGGATGTTGCTAAAGTATCAAATTCTAGTGCAACTGAAGAATCTGATGTTCTCTCTCCAAAACTCAGTGATTGGTCTCATAGAGGGTCAGATGACATGCTTGACTGCTTTCCTGAAGCTGATAATGCTGTTTTTATGGATGATCTGAAGGGGTTGCCTTCCATGTCATGTAGAACCCGATTTGGTCCTAAGTCTGATCAAGGAATGGCCACATCATCAGCTGGTAGCATGACTCCTAGATCTCCATTATTGACACCAAGGACCAGTCATATAGACCTGCTTTTAGCAGGGAAGAGTGCTTTTTCCGAGCATGATGATCTTCCACAGGTACTTGTCTATTTTTTTCTTCTAATAGATAAATGGGTTATGAATCCCTTTGAAATTGTGCAGGTTTGGGATGGGTTATACTTTTCTGTCCCCTTCCCATATTAATTGAGTTCACAAGGTCTGAGGATCCCCCATTAATAAAAAAGTATAATATCTTGTATGTACAATTAATACTTGGCAGTTAATATCTAATGAAATATTATTAGTAATTACATATGAATATTGGATTTTATAGTAACTCATCAACGGTGAAGTATAAATAATCAAAATATAAATTTAAAAAATTTATTTTAAAAGGTGAGTTGTTCAAAACATATACAGACAAGATAAAAAAAACAATATAATTGGATATACATAATCAGGTTTGGGTTCTCCACAGAACAAGGGCAAGTTCCCCGCATATCTGCTCCCATTGGATCAGGATTTTTTGGGTATCCATTAGAGCGAGTAATTTTGCCACCCCTTAAAGGGGTTAACTATTGTGCTTTAGGATGTTACAAAACTAAATAAAGTTACACTAGACAGGGTAATTTTGTGAAATTCTTTGTAATTGCACATGCTTTCAGAGGGGACAAGAAAGAGAAAATGTAATTAACAGTGTTCTTAAGGCAGCTGGAAGAACATTAAGTACTAGAAAGTTGGTGTGGCCTTGATGAAGTTCTTGCTGATTGGCATTGATTACTTTTTGTTTAAGTTATATTTTTTAAGGTGTCCATGTATTGATGCAGCTGAATGAACTTGCCGATATTGCAAGATGTGTAGCTACTACACCACTAGAGGATGATCGCTCCACACCCTATTTGCTAACTTGTCTTGGAGACTTGAGGGTTGTCATTGAGCGGAGAAAGTTTGATGCGCTTACTGTGGAGACTTTTGGAACAAGAATTGAGAAGCTTATTCGGTGGGTATCATGCATGAAAAGTTTTGGAGTTTTTGTTATATATGCAAAGAACATCATGTATTATGAAGTTTGAATTTAGCTGCTTTAAGTGAAATTTAGTGTGCACTTCTTCTAGAGAAGTTTCACAATTTTGAATTCTGATGTAAAGTAAATTGATTGCCACTTTGTTCTTCTTTCTTGCTGTGCAGGGAGAAGTATTTGCAGCTTTGCGAGCTAGTGGAAGATGAGAAGGTTGATCTAACAAGTACTGTAATTCATGAAGATACACCTTTGGAAGATGATGTTGTTCGAAGCATGAGAACAAGTCCGATACATTCTTCTAAGGATCGTACCTCCATAGATGACTTCGAGATAATAAAACCAATAAGTCGTGGGGCATTTGGAAGGGTGTTTTTAGCTAAAAAGAGAGCAACAGGAGACCTTTTTGCCATAAAGGTACCATTATTTGATGCTGTGGTTGTAATTTCTTTTGTAGTTGCTTCATTTTATTATACTGATTGCTTCTTTTTTTCTCCTAAAATTTCCTTTTTTTCCTCGACATTTATGTAAATGTGTCTAATCAACTATAATTTGGGGGTTACAAGGCCTTGAAATTCGGTGCCTCAAGCAGGAAGAGGTCATGAATAGCCAATTTTCTGAGCAAGATGAAATGGGGTGAGGTCGTAGTACTGTAGTTAGGCCCAGTGGGATTTTGTCAAATAAGAAACTGATTTTTTATGGTAGTTTCTCAAGCTCACATAAAGGGTAAGACGAGAAAAAAGATGCCTCAAATTCCTTCCGATGTCTGAATACTTTTTACAGGGAATCTTAAGGAAACTATATGTTTGAATTCAAGGGCTGGCATTCATGATGATATTTTTTTTAATAGTTGGAATGGCAAATCTCCCTTTTGTCAATAATATAACTCGTGCTTCATAATTTGTGATGTCATCTAAATATATGGAAGTTTTGATAATATGTTGATGTGTGTGTGTGTGCGCGGACCCAGTGTTTGTTGCTGATATTAGGTTTTATTAATGTTTGTTGTTGTTGAGTGTCCCATGCTCTGTCTTTTGTCAGTGGACAGTAAAGAGGGAGTTGAGTCTGAATTGATTGGATACTTTGCATTTGCAACAGGTTCTTAAAAAGGCTGATATGATCCGCAAGAATGCTGTTGAAAGTATACTAGCAGAACGAGATATTTTAATTTCAGTCCGCAATCCCTTTGTGGTGAGCAGGTCTAGCTTGTGTATCACTTTGGCAGGCCATCAGAAAATATATTTTCCACTCTAACATAAATGTGTAATTTGTCAGGTTCGCTTCTTCTATTCATTTACTTGTCGTGAGAATTTGTATCTTGTGATGGAGTATTTGAATGGTGGCGATTTGTATTCATTGTTGAGAAATTTGGGCTGCTTAGATGAAGATGTTGCTCGTGTTTACATTGCAGAAGTTGTAAGTTTTAGTTTTTTTCCCTTACATATACTTATACTGCCTATAGAGCACTTTTAAAATCTAATTATTATTGCTTTGAAGGTGCTTGCTTTGGAATATTTGCACTCGCTGCGTGTAGTTCATCGTGATTTGAAGCCTGATAATTTGTTGATTGCACATGATGGACATATCAAGGTAACTCCTTTATTTTATTTTATCTATTTGTACTTGTCCTGCTATTTCTTATCAACATCTACACTTTTTGTTTGCCATTATTTTGTTTATCCTGTGAAATTGTTCCAGTAGCTTTTTATTTTATTTCAAGATGTCCTTGTCCAACTAAGCTGTACATTCTTGTAAACAGCTGACAGACTTTGGTCTTTCCAAGGTTGGTCTCATCAATAGCACCAATGATTTATCTGGTCCAGCAGTTAGCGGGACTTCCATGCTTGTGGATGATGAACCTCAACTACCTACTTCTGAGCATCAGCAAGAAAGGCGGAAAAAACGTTCTGCTGTGGGCACACCTGATTATCTGGCACCAGAGATACTTCTGGGAACAGGACATGGTTTGTATACCTTGTTTTCACTCAGGGTGCTACAATTGCCTTAATTTTATTTGTATAGTAATGCAACATGAGGTTAACTAAAAGTGTATGTTCGGCGCTCCTTAAAGTAGCTTCGGTAATGCTAACTTAATTGGATTTAAATGCCTGAAACAATAAACTCTGTATAATTTTCTGCAGGAACAACTGCTGATTGGTGGTCTGTGGGTGTTATTTTATTTGAACTTATTGTTGGTATTCCACCCTTTAATGCGGAGCATCCCCAGGTTAATTCCTTGCTTCTTTCTTCTGTATTGTTAAGAATTTCGTTACTATGTTTCCTCTTCAACTTGCCTCCTGATAAATTCCTTTTCCTTTTATCTTCTTTTGCAAACTTTAATTTATTTATTTTTTCTGAAAAATATTTCTTTTGTATTCTCTAAACAATTATTGCCTTTTCATGCTTAGAATTCATGAACCTAAGAGTATTCTCTGAGAATAACTAAGGAACTTTATATTTAAGTTTTAATATCAACTTTGAGATGCTTAGGTTGGGTAATGAGAAGTATTCCTCTTATGAAAGTGAGCGTTGCTGGAAAAGTTTTAAAAGAAATGGTTTTGGAAAGTGCAGGATGATACTATAACTGTCATGCTATGCTAAATATGTTAGTTTTTGTGATGGGATCTGTCAACCACCTCTGAAGCGACGAGAGTTGCATTTGAGCCTATTTTCTTAGCCAGTTGATATGCTGCATTTCTTGATTAATCTTTCCTTGCAATGAAACAACCTAGGGATGCAAGTGTAATTTTGGTTGAATGTGTATCTAGATTAAAACATTAATTTTTATAATTTTTTTACATAATAGGTGTATATTGTTGAAATTAGTAAGTACAAAATACCTTCTGCATAGGAAGATTTAATTTAATTTTTTTATTTTTATAATATTAACAATAATATTGTATTCTCATCTAGAAGTCCCAAGTCTAAAATCCCAACTAGGAGTTTTTAAGAGTTTCTATATACATCTTATATGATCTTTCAATAGGTGGAATGCAATATTTTCTTAGAATTTTCTAGACAACATGGCCTCTATGATTTTGAGATGCAATCAATTTTAGGTCCAACTCTTATAGGGTGTTTGAGAGTATGATAGCAGTTGCTTTTAAAAGAGTTTTTTTTTGCTCAGAAATGTATTAAAAGTATTTTTTTTATATATTTCTTGAAAATTATTTTTGACACCAGCACATTAAAACGATTTAATAATATAAAAAATAATTTTAAACAAAAAATTATATTTGGAAAACGTGGTTTCAACCGTGCTCTCAAACACTTAAGAACCTAGGGGTGGTGCTCATGTTTCATTTCTTGATGTTATTCCTTAAACCTTCTTTAAATTCTAATTATTAAGTTACTGCAGAGTCAGTAACCAGAATTGATTATTTGATCTATATAAAAACAAGTATTCCCCCAAACACAATGCATCTATCCTCAACTCAATTTATAAACTTTGTACCCTGTTCTTCTTTTACCCAGACCCATTAATCCCTAATTTTTCAAACCCTGGCTTGCTATAGTATGTCCGTGGAACAGAAATTCAGTTATGCTCTGAGTCCTGTTGTGGGCTAGCATTAGGTTAAAATCTACTCAGAGTCGCTATCAAAAGGAAAGGATGAGACTTCCTAATTTGCTTTCCAGACTTAGGTTCATGATAAGTGCCGGAGGAAGTTGTTAAATGAATAGCTACATATAGTCAGTAGACGTGAGATAGATTCTGAGATCTGAATTTTTCGAGATAATTAGTTTAAGACATGAATTATAATGGTTCTCCATTGCTGGCCTTGTTTCATCATCGCTTACAATTATATTCAATTTTGAGGAAATGCAGAAACTTAATTTTTTTTATTACAAGGTAATTCTTTTAAGATGTCAATAGGGACCTTGATAGTGCGAGGTGGTATAATTTGGGTTAAATGACTCAGTGAAATATTATGACATATGGAGGCAGTCTTTTAAAGCAATGAGCTGTACTTAAAGACAACTGGACACGATTATAGCTGTTAATATCAGAGAGTTTACTTGGACAATAAATTTGGGGTGCTAGTATGCCTTCTAGATTAGATATCAAGAGATAGCTTAGAGGGTGTAGGTAGTCTTCAACAATTTGGAGCTTGGCTTATGTGAACCTAACTGAAACCAAGCGAATGTGCTAGCGTCCTTTCTGTGACCGGATGGTTCCAATTTTTTAACACTGTGATGGTGCTGCATTTGCAACGGCACCATAGTCTGTAATGTAGAAACTTTAAAGGTAAGCTAATATTTGCCCCTATCTACAGACTCATTTTGATTTTGATGTAAAAGACTTAAAGTCGGAATTAAAAGTTTGGATAATATATCCAAATTCATTTCTTCTTGATTGAATTGATTGAAAGGATTCATCAATCTTCCTTTTATAACCCCAATTTTTAAAATTTTCATTGTTACCCCTTAGTTTTTCAGAGTTTCAATTTGCCCTTTGCTATAAATTACTAATGAGAAGTTCACTTTTCCTTATTTTTTCTATAAATCCCCATGCATGCTATAGCATCTCACAAAAATACTTAAACCTCAACCTAAAATAAGCTGAAGCCCAACCATCTTAAAGAGGAAACAACAGTCCCCCAAAGTTAAGTGAAAAAAAACCCTCATTAAAAGATCAAATTCAAAGAGTAGGCTATGTAGTGGTAAATTGTAACATGGCACTTATTGGGATCTAGAAGGGTAATATTTTGATTTTTTAAATTATAGGGATAGAAGTGGAACATCAATGAATCTATGGGGTAAAAATGAAGTTAACCAATTTTAAATTTCCGTACAAAGCTGTGAGAAATTGTTGCTTTACAATGGTTGGTGATGCTCGGCAAAATTTCTTGGGTGGCCTGGGATGTGAGTTTGTGTCAAGTGATGTGGATGTGTGTGAGTGGTCTGAGGTGATAGTGCATGGCTAGTCATGTAGTTGTCCATACTTTTAAATAGCTCCATGTTTTATGTCAGGCTCCTCTGCTGCTACCTGACTGTCCCTAAAGGACATTGAATTCTATTTAAATGGTGGACATGAGTCAGGTTTGGTTGCAAAATTGTTTCAAACATCGAGTAATACAACCATTAATGTCAAATATGATAGTAGGCACTCCAGTGCATGGTATTTTGGATCGTATGGTGGTGCATGGTATTTTGGATCGTATGGTGTAATACGTTAACCTTTACTGTTTTGCTTAATCAAGTAAAATTAAGTCATTCAAACCATCTTGTGACAAAGCTTGTGGGCGCTGGAATGCTATTCTGGAAAATTATTTATTTCTTAGTTATTGATTGAAATAGCTTTTTTTTTTTTATTGTCTTTTTAATTTTCAATTTTGTTTCTGTTGCTGCATTCTTATTTTCCTTTTCTTCGAGACGATATTTGATAATATTCTCAACTGTAAATTATAATTTCCAGAATGCTATTCTGGAAAATTATTTATTTCTTAGTTATTGATTGAAATAGCTTTTTTTTTATTGGCTTTATAATTTTCAATTTTGTTTCTGTTGCTCCATTCTTATTTTCCTTTTTGCTTCGAGATGATATTTGATAATATTCTCAACTGTAAGATAATTTTCCAGAATGCTATTCTGGAAAATTATTTATTTCTTAGTTATTGATTGAAATAGCTTTTTTTTTATTGGCTTTTTAATTTTCAATTTTGTTTCTGTTGCTCCATTCTTATTTTCCTTTTTGCTTCTAGACGATATTTGATAATATTCTCAACTGTAAGATACCTTGGCCGCGGGTGCCTGAGGCGATGAGTCCTGAAGCACAGGATCTAATTGATAGGTAATTTTTTTTTACCTAGTTATAGAAAAATGGTTAGTCTATTAATGTTGATGAAATGTAAATTTAATCTGTTTGATTTTTCATCATTTATGATTATGATGGTTCCATTTCAACCATTTGCTGTTAAATACAATGCTTGGGATCTCTATGGTATTTTATGAGACCTGAATTTAGAGACTTTCTCATCTTTTTCTGTATTTAGTGGATCTTTTTTTGCAAGATTTTTTTGAGTCTAAAGTGACTAATACTATTCATCCCCAGATTATTAACTGAAGATCCTCACCAGAGACTTGGAGCTAGAGGAGCATCAGAGGTGAACTTAACTTGTATTTCTAGTTGATTCTCGAGCCTGTTCAAGTTCATGCATGTATTTCACTGTACATTTAACTTCTAAAAGTAGAACTTTTAATCCAGGTAAAGCAGCATGTATTCTTTAAAGATATCAACTGGGACACACTTGCCAGGCAAAAGGTGTGATTGTTTTCCTTGTAGTATAAAAGCATATGACTTTATGCAGTCAAACAAAATATGTAGTTAGATTGACTATCAATTTTGCATCTGCTATCTTTCAGGCTGCATTTGTGCCCAGTTCAGAGAGTGCACTTGATACAAGCTACTTCACTAGTCGATACTCTTGGAATACTTCAGATGATGCAATACACCCAGCCAGTGACTTTGAGGATTCTAGTGATGTAGATAGCTTGAGTGGAAGCAGTAGCTGCTTAAGCAATCGCCAGGATGAAGTGGTATTATGTCCTAAAGTTTTTTTCAAACTTGGGAAATTTTTATGTCCCCCCTGCATATTTTGCAAAAGTGACTCACTCTTAGGCCATAATGATAAACAGGGAGATGAATGTGAAGGTCTTGCTGAATTTGAGTCTGGTTCATGTGTCAATTACTCCTTCAGTAATTTTTCATTCAAGGTAATTCCATTCCCCTAAGCTGGATTAACAACTCCTCGGGTCATCCCTAATCTGAATGTTTGACGTGTTTTTGGCAAGTAGAGTTGTCTTGTTTTCCTTCTCTTTATTGAATTTTTTTCCCTGGTCTGTTTCAATTTTTGGCTCCTGAAGTTGGATTGTGGTAAAGAATTATTATACCCATCAAGAAGTGATGTTTATTAGCCCAAACACAATTTTCATATCTGTTTTAAAAAAGAGAACCTTAAAATATTCCGTTAATTTTCTTTGAGAATATATTTATTTGATCATCAGGAACAAATAAAAAATTTAAGAACAATATTTTCTTGATTTGTTTTGGTTTGGAAAGAAAAGGTAAGAAAATTTCCGATTCCACACGCTTATAAACAACGTTTTGCTCATTGATCATTTGTTCTGAGTTAATTCAGAACTTATCTAGTATGATCTACGATGTACTTTAGCTTATATCTTAAATGTAAAGCAGTGCGTTGCTGTAATATTTTTTCCCAGTAGTCATTGCTCTAACTCTTATGGGATAATTTATGCTGTATATTTATTTCCTTACCATTCTGCCGCGTCCATGACTGCATTCTTACCTTTTCTTATTTCCTGTGGTTTTAGAATCTCTCCCAGCTTGCATCAATCAACTACGATCTTCTCTCTAAGGAATGGATGGATGATCCACCGCCAACTAATTTATGACCATTTCTCCCTGGTCAGAAGCCAGAAGAATCGTGTTCCATGGCATTGAAATCATTTTGAATGATCGCCGCCGGTGCTGTTTATATGCTCTGTACATGTAATTACTGTACTCAGTGTTTTCTCCCCCCCATTACATCTTTTCATTTCTTCTATGATCTGCATATGGTAACTTAATTCATCAGCGTTCCATGGCATTGAAATCATTTTGAACGTTAGCCAGTGATTTTTATATGCTCTGTACATGTAATTACACAATAGTCAGTGTCCCCCCCCATTTACATCTTTTCATTTCTTCTATGATCTGCATATGGTAACTTAATTCATTTCTGATACTCACAGACACAGAAGAAAAGTTGAAGACTGAATCTGCTTTGGGATGTGCTCTTTTTGTTCAGTAGAGGTAATGGACTGCTGGGGTTCAATTTTTATTTGTTTAGCTGAGCTGAGGAACATGGTATATGCTATTTAATTAATTGCCCCTGTGGTGGTCTAAGCTCTTTTATGAGCGAGTGTACTTTTTATGATTTTTGCCTCGTATCAATGAAAGAACACATCCCTATATTTGAAGTTCAGTGTAATATGATCATCAAACTTGCAAGATTGTTTGTTGCCAACCTTGTCTTTTAAGGAA
The DNA here is from genome assembly GCA_964035475.1 of Salix caprea. Taxonomy (NCBI): domain Eukaryota; kingdom Viridiplantae; phylum Streptophyta; class Magnoliopsida; order Malpighiales; family Salicaceae; genus Salix; species Salix caprea. Next base: position 28,326,500 of record OZ037744.1, read on the forward strand.
GTAAAGCTGTTGTCTGCCATTGTATTCTTGTAAAACATGAAAATCCTTGTAAAATAACTCAATCTTTAAGAATTGGTGTCTTTCAAAAATATGGAATCAACTTCCAAGTTCTAACCTATGTTTCATTAACTAATAAGGAATCAACTGTCAACTATGAATCCTTGTCAAAATAAACTACAATTCTATTTCATGTAATGTCCATGTAGAATAATAAAGTTGACTTTTAAGTAATTCCATAAATCAAAATGAAAGATAATCCTAAACCTAACAATGAAAATAATGCAATTCATGCACAATAGCTTATGGTATTTATCGCAAGGTCTTTACAAACTTTGATTACTATGAAATTTTAATTATATATAAAACAAGAACTTTGAAATATTCCAGTAAACTTTCATCTCAATTCATTAATTAAATCAAAATTTCTTTTAGTGTAAAACTACATATTAGGAAAAAAAAAAAAAAACTAAGCTTATAATTGTCTCTCTTTGTCAAACCTTTTCATGGATAATAGTAAACAAGGCATGGTCACTCTTTGTTGAAACCTTGAAGTTGGGCTTGACCCATGTATCTTGAACTAGCTCATTGAGAACATTTTAATCTTTTTGGCCCTTGAACTTGTAATTAGCTTAATTAGTGCCTCTAGTTAATTCTTTTGTGGTGTTTGTTGGTTCTCATCAAAACGAATAAGGATTGAAATAAAAAAAAAACTTGACAAATAAAACACAATAAAAAAATGAGGACTACAATTGAATAAAAAAACAAATGGGAGGATAACTTTTAATTTTGGTTGGACCAACACGAATCCTGAAAAGAGAGAAAAGATAGGGGAGAAGAAAAACAATCATTTACCACTTAATCATTTACCACTTGCTAGCTGGCTTTGCTATTTCTTTTTTTAAAACCGAAGGTCCAATAAAAATTGGGTTAGGAAGGATAGACTTTTTCAAATCCACATTCCATTGCTGTGAAATTGGAGGACCGTTCTGCCTTTTAATGAAATGAATTTATTAAATATTTTCCATGATGGTGATGTTTTTTTTGAAGTTTTTTCTTACTTGATAATTGTTTTTAACAATTTTAAATACGTAACCCTCACATCCCTCTAGTGCATTCAAAGAATAAATTTTAATATTTTTAAATCAAAAACCTTTATCATCATCAAGTCAATTCCTTCAATAAGTGGAGATATTTTAATTTGGCTAACATAACACTAGTACATTTAGTTTTGCATTTTAATTTTTTTACTTTAAATTATATTTTTTTCAAATCGTTTTAATGTATTATTATTAAAAAATAAAAAAATATCTTCATATATTTTCAAACAAATATAAAAGAAGTATCATTATACAAGCCTATTTATACCCTTTTTTTTAATACGAGAAAATTCCACCCTTCAGAAAACTTATTTTATGAGTTTAGATGAGTAAGTAAAAACCTCAATTATTTTAAATTCTTACAAAAAATAAACCTCCTAACTTGAACTCGAAACTTGCTATTCAGATACAAAATTCTTTTATCCTCGTGAACGCCACTTAGGGACCTATTTCTTGCTATCTCTAAAAGTTCCATCAAGAAGTGAATGTTGGGATCATTCTGCTTGGTAGAGCGTTCAAATTTTGTATTATGTGATAAAAAAAAAAAATTGTGTTCATCTTACAAGAAGAATAGGACAGCAAAGGCAACGAGACAAACAGATTCCATTTTCGAAAATGGAAGGTCTATCTACTCCCACTTTCTTATTTGTTTTATATATAGTTAACACATTATACCTTTACTCAAATCATGAAACTAGAACCATCGAGCGTGTAGATCAGCTGACAGAGGGTTATCCTGGATTAACCAAGGTCTCTAGTTTGAGATCTTGGGTATCCAACGGCGCTATGTGGGAGAGTTTTGCCGCCCTTAAAGGTCTCACCCGGCTTGAATCCGGATTAGTCAGCAGTGGCCGGACACCGGATGGTTATACCAAAAAAAAAATCATGAAACTAGAATAACCTAAAAAAAAATCAAATAAATTATGAAACACAATTTCTAATTAATTCAATGTTAAATTATGATTTTTCTAATAAATTAATTTGAAAAAGAACATAATTTTAATACTTAGCATTGATTTGTTATATATATATATATAACAATTAATAGTTCAGTCCACCACAAAGCATTCATCGTACAATATTCCTTACCCTTGCAACCTATAACTACTGTATGATATGTTTTAACAACTCTATAGACAAGCTTGGATTTTGGTTTTGCGTTTCAAAAAAAAAAAAATTAAATTGATTTTTTAGTATTTTTTTAAATATTTTCATATATTAATATTATTTAAATATGTTTTCATAAAAAAACAATTCAAACCAAAAAAAACTCAAACTAAAAGTCAAGGAGGCTACAATGTAAAGCACTAATGAGTAGGGTATCATAAAAAAGTGAGAGCTTTATCGAATGACAGACGGCTGAGAGTCGCCTGAGGAATCATCAGAAAAACTTTGAAAGTCACCATCACATCTCGATCCAAACAACAGATAAAAGGCTGCATCAAAAGAAAAAGCAAAAGTAAAAGCAAGAACAATAATTACAACCTCCACCATCCAACCCCACAAGGAGAAACAGAACAGACATCCACCCCATGGGATTCATGCAAAAAAGAGAGGGAGAAATAAGAACAGACAGTTGGCTCCAAATAAAAGATGAGAACGGATCAAACACATCATCAAACACCAGAATAAACCATTATAATTATGGGCACAAACAAAGCAATGAAAAATCCCTCTACAATACATGGAGCGATGTGGCCAACTAATCAAGAGGTGATATCATCTGCATCATTGTGGTTCAGGCTGTGAGTCTTCCGGCAGACCAGACCGACACAGCTCATCGATCCTCCTCGTTACTTCAGACATTGCAGGACGATTGTCGGGGAACTGAGCGGCGCAATCTATTCCGAGCTGCAAGAGCTGAACCATCTCTTCCTCAGCATTTTGGTATCTGAGGAGCTCAAGATCGAAAACCTCTGAAGTCCATTCCTCTCGCACTATAGACTGGACCCATCTGGGAAGGTCTACACCCTCCTCGTTCAAAACAGCATGGGTGGGGGGCTTCCCAGTCAGTAGCTCCAACAGCAATACACCAAAGCTATAGACATCAGCCTTCTGGGAAACCTTGCCGGGGTCAGTTACCTCTGGTGCTCGGTAACCAGCAACTCGGTTAGGAGTGGAGGGAGGACCGACAAGGCAGGAAAGGCCAAAATCGGATACCCGGGCATCATAAGATTGGGTAAGAAGGATATTGGATGACTTGATGTTTCCATGAGAGACATTGGGACCTTGAGAGTGTAGGTATTCAATGCCGCGAGCAGCTCCAAGAGCAATACAAGACCTGATTTCCCAGTTGAATGGAGTCCTACCACCTCCCCTGTTCCCTGTAGAAAAAATGAAGTTCAGAAATGATTGTAAGGATAAGGTCAATGAAGCAGATCACATGCGACTTTATAAGTTATCCTTCATCTGATGGGAGAATTTATTGAGACGATATATTTCACAGTTGAGAAACAATTTTGTTGATAGTTTCCGTTAATTAAAAAACCAAAGCATGTCCAGAGATTGTTCACCAACACAATAAAAGCAGGCTACTCAAAATATTATTGTTTGAATATATGGAAACTCAATTGTCATGCCAAACTAGATCAAAGAGAACGTATGACTATATAACTCCGGAATATAATAATTGAGTCATCTATTATTGAGTTGAAGAAAATTTCAAACAAGAAATGACAAAATATGTTGACTTCTACTTATTTGACATTACCTACTTGGTTGGGCATAAAACATGCAAATTTAAGCACAGCCACGAGAAAAAACTTTAGAAAGGAAAGCTAGCGAAAGAATAACCCCAGAAAATCGTTGCCGAAGGAAAACAATGCAGGCATGTAAAAATAAACAATTCAAACAATCAGAAAGAAAGCATAGTATTTGCTAATTTGACTCAATTCATCATTGTCCTGACAGATGGATTCAGTTGAAAAAGATCACTATCAATACCAGATAGACACAAATAGAAAAAATATAATTCTACCAAAAAAAAGAAAGTAATTATCTCCAAAGGTGACACACGGAGAAATCTCAGCAATCATTCATCGATATGCAAATCCAAAAAGGAAGACCATTATATGAACAAACCAAAGAGACATATCAAATCCAAAAATGGAGAAATGCTCACCATGCAAAAGTGCAGACAAGCTTCCCATTGACATGTAATCATAAACAAGAAGCTTCTCATCTCTGCTATAATAGTAAGCTCTCAAAGGGACCAAATTCTCATGATCCATAGAACCAACAGTCTCAATCTTCTCCCTAAATTCTCTCTCAGAAATTGTCACATCCCTCAACCTCTTTACAGCCACCACAGTCCCCATCTCCAAAACCGCCTTATAGGCTGTCCCAAATGTACCTTTTCCCAAAACCTCTGCCGAAGCTCTTAACAAATCCTCCAAATCAAACACCCTTGAAGCCTTGCCGAAAAACATCAACTTTTTAGCATCGCCACTATTCAAATCCACACCATTACCATTACCCACCGTTGCAGCCGCAGCCGCAGAGTACCCATTTCCATACCCACCACCATTTTCCACCTCCATAATTGGCTTCTCCCCTTGAATCTCCATCTCCTGTTGCTTAACGGACGCAAAGTCAATCGATCTTAACTTGCTACTACTCTTTTTTCTACACAAAAACATCAAAATCATCAAAATCATCAATAAACCCACTATAGATCCAATCACAATCCCAGCAATTGCACCACCAGACAACTTCTTCCTCTTAGCTTCTCCACCCCCATTTGGCGTACTAGGCACCACAATATTCCCAGGAACACCATCACAATCAGGAAGAGGCTTCCCACATAAAGAAGTACCCCCAAAAGAACTAATCCCAAAACCCTTAAATCTATCAGGTATAGACCCATTTAACAAATTATTACTCACATTTAACTGCTCTAACTTTCCCATCTTCAAATCCGGCAATGACCCAGATAACGAATTGTCCTCCAAAAACAAAGTCCTTAACCTGATAAAATTACCAAACCCGGTTGAAATATTGCCAGTAAAATTATTCTCACCAAGGTTCAACCTCACAAGCTCTTTCAAACTAAACAAGAAATCAGGTATCTCTCCAGAAAAAAGATTCCCTTGCAAATAAAGATTTTTCAAACTTTTACAGCTAGCAAGATCTTGAGGAAGCTTTCCAGAGAGTGCATTGAGTCTAAGACTCAAAATGCGCAATTCTGTCAAGTTTGAAAAGATTCCAATTGGAATTTCTCCAATGAGTGCAAACCCAGGAAGCCGAAGCACTGTGACACGGTTTTGCTCACATAAGACACCAGTCCACGAACAAGGGCTCGGCAGTGAGGTGTTCCAGAGAAGGGTTCGGCCGCGTACAGCGGAACGGAGAGTGAGGAGGGCTGAATGGTCAGCAGAAAGATCTGGTTTTGAAAGAGGCAGGGAGAGGAGTACCAGAAAGAGGTGTAAAGGGAGTAGACATTTGGTCTCCATTTTCAGAAAATCTGGATTTTTGACAGAAATGATTGGATTTTTAAAGGGAATGTGAGATGCGGGGGGGGGGGGGTAGATTTTGAAGGAAGGGAATGGGTGATAATGTAGGTCTTGTTTAAGGTTTTTTTCAGGTTTTTGGTGGTGGATGATAGACAGGCATTGTTTGGAGAGAGAGAGAGAGAGAGAGAGAGAGAGAGTGAGGACAGGGACAAAAGTTGAAAAGGGAAACCCTAGCTGTTTTATGTAACTGGTGAGTGAATGAGAGAGTATTGAAAAATGTGAAGTGCAGTGGTGGCTGTTGCTGGGGTTAGTCAATTGTTTTGTGTTTTTTCTAACTCTGTCTTGTATTCGTTGATGTTGTGTTTTGGAAAACGGTGATATATATATATATATATATATATATATATAAAATTTACGTATTTTTATTTAATTTATATATATATATATATATATAAAATTTACGTATTTTTATTTAATTTTTTTTTCTATGTTTCTATTTTAAGAGAGCAAAAAAGCTGTAAATACTAATTAATATATCGTGTTATCAATTCATTCATGTCAGTAAATAGGGGTGAACAAAAAACCTAAGAAACTGATTAAACCAAGAAAATAAAAAATCAAACCAAGAAACAAAACCAATTAAACTAATTAGATTTTTTTTTTTAAATCCAGTTTGGTTTCTTAAGAAAAAATCATAAACCAAAACCAAACCGAGCAAATTCAAATTAAAAAAAATACTATAATTGTTTTTTATTCTTTTGGTTCAGTTCAATTTTTTTTTTGGTTTGCTTATATTTTGGTTGAATGAGAGAACAAAAAACTTGGTTGAAGTAAAAAAAACTGAAGTTTTAGTAAAACATCGAACCAAAACGGTCGGTTTAAATCGGATCCGGTTCGGTTTCAGTTTTTTTTTTTTATTTGGTTGTTTTTATTGATAAAAACCGAACCTAAATGCTCACCCCCAATAAATCTAAAAAACTTTAAATTATATTTATTTCTTTGTTTTTCTACAACAACTATTTACCAGAAAAAATAAATAAAAAAAACTACCCTTTAAAGAATAAAATTATTTTTTTAATAAAAAAATAACATTAATGTTAGTTATAAAGAGCAACTAACTAATTAAAGTTTTGACACATTTTACAATCAAAATGCCTATTATATACTTGTACTTAAATAAATGTTTTACCCTCTATTTTTGACAAAATTTAATTTATGATCAAAACATAATTGCATTCTCATTTACGGTCCTTCTATTATCTTGTCATTTTGCAAATTTAAAAACACTAACATTGAACAATAATAGTATAATTACGAGAAATGTTTTAAGAAAAATAATCTTTAATGTATTTTTTATTCTTGCAAATTTATTCTTTCTTAGTTAATACCATTTATTTGTGTGTTTGAAAATACGATTGAAATTATTTTTTAAAATAATTTTTATTTAAAAATATATCAAAATAATATATATTTTTTAAAAATCATTTTTAACATTAATTCATGAAAATAATATAAAAATACTAAAAATGTTTAATTTAAAATAAATTTCTGATTTAAATGTTTTTTTGAATACAATGTCACTTGGCCTTAGAGATTAAATTAGTTTTATTTAATAATGAATAGAATTGATTATCCTTAAAAGAAGTGTGTGCGTGTTTTTTTTAAAAAAACAAATAGTTGCAGTACAAGCCTAGAAATGATCTATTGTGCATTAAAATTTGTGCAATCACTTTTTGAACAGGATTCATAAGAAATCACAAAAATGGAATGTTCAAAGGTTATTAAAAAGAGATTTTCATTTCTTAATTTTTCTTTTTTCATTTTTAAGATTAATGTTTAAAAGAATTATTATATTTTTTAAGTACATCCATTCTTAAAATCATTCTTAATTAAAGATATTTTTTTAATATAGAATTAAAATAATAAAAGAGTGAACATGTGTAATCATCTACTTTATTGTCATAATTAATAATTCAAAAGATAATATATTTTTAATGATCAATTGCTTTAATTAGCATAACGCAAAAGGTCAATATCAGTATCATGGCTTAGTATCTACGAGCCATAAATCAGCGCTCCACGACAGAGATTAATTTTTTTGGGTCTAGTTTAAATATATATAATTTCTTGTTTTATAATTTACTTTTTATATTTTTATTTTCTGGTTTAGTTTTAATCCCTTGATTTTTTTTAGTTTTTTTAAGATAGTTTTTAATTTTTTGTTTGTATCTAGACACCTCTGCTCTTAGTTTAGATTTTTAATTTTTATTGTTATTTTTATTTGTATTAAATGCAACTTGCTTTAAAAAAACATAGTACATTTAACTTTGATGGTATAAAATAAAAGTGCAACTCTCTCGTATGCATGTATACAAAATTTATTTTGTATTTGTATATTATAAAAAAAACATGTGCAATATCCTTAATAGTCCTGGATTTAACTGTTGATTTTTGTCTTATTGGAGGATATTATGGTTATTTTACTATACCCATAAACATTAAAAACCTAAAATACCCTTGGATCCATTACTAAAATCACAATTCACCGAGGGGTAATATAGTAATTTCACCATTACAATCCACAATATTTTGTGTCTAAATGCACAATAAATTTTACGGTGCAAAACCTTGATTTCCTTTAGCTTTTTAGTGTGTGTGTGTATTATTTTAATAAAAAATAGTTTAAAAAATAGTATAAATAACATTTTTAGACATGACTCATGCAGAATGCAAAATGCAACTGATAAATTTCTAATACGTGCATATTTTTTTAAACATAATAGCTACTATGTATAAATGTATACGTGGAAAAGCACTGCAGCAATCCACAATATTTTGTGAGAAGAGCTACAGTGCTATGTAAAAATAACTCTTTTAGACATGACTCATGTAGAATGCAATTGACAAATTTTTAATATGTACATATTTTTTTTAAACATAAGCTATGTATAAATGTATAAGTGGAAGGGGACTTGTTCCCTTCCTCTACACCCGGGTTCCATCCTCTTTGTTCATGTCTGTCACCCCCGTGGTGCTTTACTTGTCCACTGGGCTTACAGGGTGTTCAGTGGATCCGAGGATTAGTCGTGGTGCGTTTAAGCTGATCCGAAAATTCTGATTATAAAAAAAATTATAAGTGAAAAAAAAAACAAAAAAAAATACCAGCGGGAAAGCACTATAACAATCCACAGTGTTTTGTGAGGAGAGTTGCAATGCTTTCCCCACACCATTTATATGTATAAGTGGAAAAAAAGAACAAAAACAAGTACCAGCAGGAAAACACTATAGCAATCCACAATGTTATGTGAGGAGAGCTAAAGTGTTTTCCCTACACCATTTATATGTATAATAATTTGGTATTGTATTTAAAAAAATATATTTTATTTTAAATTAATTTATTTGATTTTTTCTATTTTGGTCTATATATATATATATATATATATATATATATATATATATATATAAATATATATATAGCTCAACAAACCCTTAAAAAAACATGAAATAAAAAAAAAAAAAAAACTCAAAATTGAGAAAGACACTGGCTTGATAATAAACTAGAAATAAAAACAAATCAGCTTTATTAATATAACAAATTTTAATTTGTTTTAAAAAAAACAAGAGAACAAAATAGTGTTATCATCAAAAGAAAAAACACCAACACAGCCGATGAAAATAAAGGGGAAAAGTATTTAATTAAATGCTTTAATACAAACTCAACTTACCAAAAAGAAAAAAGACTATTTATGTGTTTTAAATTGTTTTGATATGCTAATTTCAAAAATACATATATATAGTTTTTTAAAATACATATATTATTATGATGCGTTTCTAAGTGAAAAGTAATTTTCATTATATTCTCAAATTTACATTTGGAGTTCGTTTAATATCATGATAGAAATTGTTTTTAAAAATATTTTGTGTTGGAAAATATATTAAAATATTATTATTTTTAATTTTTTTTGTATCAATATATTAAAATGACAAGAAAATATATTAATATGGAAAACAAACAAGGCTTTTTAAAACATCTCAATGGAAAGGGACCAAAAATAATAATGTTTATGTGAAACGGGCAATAATGATCGCCTTAACTATATTATTATGATGCATGAGAAAGTTTACTACTATCTCTGAGAACTGTAGAGTGAGGCCTAGTGTTGCTTTCGTAGCCGGCAGCTCAAATTGTTTTTTAGGCCCCCCAATATATGAGTTGTTTTACACGTCCGGTTACAAATTTAAAATTCTAACTTATATGAGTTCGAGTTAGTTTTCTGAAAAAAAATTGTGAGTTATTTTTTTTATAATTATATTTTTTATTTATATTATTTAAATTAGATAAACTTATTAAACTTTCTAGTCTGAACCTTGAAAATTGTTTTAGGACTCTTGTGTTTCTTTAATATCTTTTTGTTATGTTGAGAAAGAATTGACCGTCCCAAGACGGTGCATAAAACACCTATCTGTTTCAAATAAGATAAATAAAAGTGAAATATTGAGAAAAATCTTAGGAGAAATATATAATATACCCTAAAACAAAATTAATATAAAACAAAGAAATCCCTAAATTTCACTTTCATTCATAAAATATTTTGGCCATGGGCTCATAATTGGATAAGGACTTTGAGAGTGTTTGACAGTGTGGCTAAAATAATATTTGTTAATTTTTTTTTTATTTTTAAACTTAGATTTTTAGTATTTTTTATTGTTTTGATGTGCTAATATCAAAAATAAATTTAAAAATAAAAAAAATAATTATTTTAATATTTTTTTTTATGAAATACTTTGAAATGTTTCCACACTCCTAAACAATAATATTCTAATGTACAAGCCCATGAAAAAATGACAAAGGCGGCTTTGTGTAACGGAGTTAAAATCCATCATTAATATGTTGATGAAAAACAATGTTGGATAATACAATGGGCAACGACAATCTATACAACAATGTCAAATTCGAGAGTAGTAGAGAAATCAACAATATTAACTTATGTGATTAGTGGACCAATGCAAGTTTGGACTTTGACGATGAGCAACTAAAGGTAGACAACAAACACAATATATTCAACAACATGGATTACTAGTTACATAACAAAGTAGTGGATTGTTAGAGGAAAAAGTACATCACTACTTTCTAAAATATAGAGATGGTAATTTAATGCTTATAATCTTTCATATGTTTGTATAGAAAGAGTCTAGGGAGCCTTGGTAGTGAAAACAATAGGGAAGGGTGATAGTTAAGTGTATAACATCCAAGTTTTGTCCATAACACACATGTACGGATTTGTGTATATCCTTTGTTGTTAACATTAAAAAATGTTAGAATATTTGTTACATGTCATCTTTATTCATTTTCTTGGTGTAATTTGATGCAGTGAAACTTTTAGTTAACTCCTGCAATTACCCTTTGCTTTGTGACATGGTCATTATACAAAAAACACAAAACTAAGGATCATTAACAATTGCATTTACATCTCTTAATCAAAGTTGGATCAAAATTACATATAAATTAACTATACAAACACCTAATTTTCTCCTCGGGTGATTACACCAACGACCAAGCTTCATTCTTGATTACATAGTAATTTCCATTTTGTTTCAATTAATATAGATGTTTGTATCTAATTTTTATATATTATGAGCACAAAATTGTCCACCAAATCAGAGTGAACGCTAAGATAAGTATTCTGTAGATAACTATTTTGCCAGTGCTCTTGGCTTTGGATTTGTTTGCATGACTTTAATTTTAGTGCTTTCATCTATCAACCGAATCAAGACCACTAAAGGTTTCTTCAGTTAAAATACTTAGCGACATATGTTTATGTGGGCATCTTTAAGGCAATTAGAAATATATGAATTTGATTGTATTTTACTGAATAATATGTGGATCATCATCAAATGTATTGGTGGTGTTAATTTTTTTTCAATCAATTAATTGTACTTGTCTCATGAAATAGTTAAGGGATGAAAAGAGTGAGAGATACAATTTATTTATTTACTTTTCTTGCATTTAAAATACACAAGAGTTTTCATAGTTTTTGATGATTTTTTTATTTTATTCTATGATCTTTTCAAGCATACCTTAACAATGTGGGGGTAAACTTCACCAAACAAGCTTTTTGGCTGTCATTCCTGAATAGCAATACAATTCATTTCAGAGTTCTTGGCACAAGCAGCAAGGGATGCTCTGCATGTATTTTAGCGACTGGTCTCATTTCATTTGGAAATCATGAGTGAGGAGCCAAACAAAATGAGAATTTCTCCTTAGAAAGGGTGCGTCAAAATACAAGAGTTATGATCAAGTCCTATCAATTGCATATGATTGTCTTGTAAATTCATTTAGCACCAGCAGAGAAATTCCATCCTTTTGATTTTCAGCAGCTTAATTCATCATGGAATTCATCCTCATCTTCAAAACTTGTTTCTTCGTTGAAGCTCATCCATCAGCAGATGAGCAACTGATTTGTAACCCATCTCTCGAGCTTTTATGTCATTCAGATAAAAGGAAACCAATACAAACAAAATCACCAATCAACTATATTAGCTCGTTAATAGAAAGGGAATTGATAGTAGTTATATTCATATGCAACTGCAAATATAAATGCCAGAAGATAAACCTTTAAAAATTGCTAGCCCAGTTGGAGCCATCTTTCGCTTGCGCAAGCACAATGAACTATCCACGAATAAAGAGATTAAAAATGAGAAACGACAGATTGCCAATTAATACATTTCAAAATGCTAAATTAAATTATAGTGCTAAATTACATTTAATCATAGTGCTAAATTAAAAATGAAAACATAATCATTCTTACCTGTTACATATCCAGTAAGGATTTGTTCCTCTTTCTTCTACGCAATGAGGGCACATCCACTTCTTATTTTCTCTCACCTCCTCAATGTCTACCAAAACATCATCACAGTAGGGTCAGATGATTCCGTTGTTTTTGTCGACACAAAAACATTTTGCAGATCATCCTTCTATATGAACATTTTTGTAGTCTTCGGAGCTTTAAAGACCATAAATAGGTTTTTTTAAGGCTGCTAACACTAACAGGACTATGTGGTTTTGTACCAGCTGATTCTTTTTCCGTGGAAGGACTCACCTTCACCATACCTGACCTTGAGACAACCTCGACAGAGAACACCATTTGCGGAATGACAAAATGAACAGTCTGTTTTTCCTGCTTGGAACAGAATAATTTAAACAGTAAGGACCATTATGAATTATAGAGACTGGTTCATTTATACCTATGCAGGGATAGACATCAAAATACACCAAGCATTCTAAAGCTACCTATGCATGGTTCATCAGGATCAAGGTTACTGCAACGCTTGCAATCTTCTTCGCTACACAATGTCTTTTGCCTGCATGTGTGTGTAACTAGCTTCGCATAAAAATAATCATCATGCTTTATTTTGACTAGACTTGCCAGGTTGCACGGTTAGCGAAAACTAGTTAAAGCATAAAAAGTTCTTATGACATGCTGAATTCCAAGACAATGCTAGTTAGAAAATTGGTAACTGTACAATATTCACATATTCCAGTGTGATGTCACGTCTTATAAGAAAATCTGTGTGACTTTGCAGGCCACGAGGCGCAAATGTTCCCTTTTGTAACTGGTTGCCTACTTGTTTTCGAGATTCAAATGGTTATGTGGCTTCCTGATGGATTGTTCTTGAGGTTCAAATGATCGATTTTGTTTACCTAAGAAGTGCCAGAACAATTATTTATGCAAAAGACAGTAAGAAAAATATATGCATATGAGGAAATCACTTAACCATTCGAATACTTGGTCCACCACTTATCAAATATCCTAGTCGTTTTTACTTCCATTCTTTTTCTCCCACTAAATAGAATAGTTTTTATCCCTAGATATAGCATATCACGTAATTGATTTAACCAAGTGAGAGCTTTTGGGGTCGGAAAGACCTAAATAATTAATGCCTTTTGGATTATACCAAAACCATGAATTTGGTACTTTTTGAACCCAAAACTCCTGTACAATACAAGTACTTTCAAATTTCAATTGCGATTACACATACAGTATAGAATGGTGGTAAATTGGGACAGAGGACGCTTATATGATGGATCATTGCTTGTAAGTTGTAACTGAGTATGCTATATCTTTTCCATTCTTAAATAGCTATGATATAATTATGTAAAACGCAATAAAATTTGGGTTAAGGCACCAAATAGATGCCTTTTGTAGTATACCCAATGCATCGAAATTTGAAGATCTTTCTACCTTAAGCGCTCTACATTGGCGCTTCTAATCACAAAAACAGAGGCATATTTGTTTCAATCATCTTATATAACCCATTTCCAAGAATGTCCATGTCCCTCGATAGAATAATTGTCATAACAATTCAAATCAACTCATAAGAGAAACAAAACTGTAGCAAGATGGATTTTGTACCTGCAAAAATGGCAGCAAATCCCAAAAACCGAGTTATGGATCGTGCCCCTGCCCTTACTACTACATCGCCTAGCAGAAGCCTCGGGCGAGAGTTGAATCTGCATCACACCCTTTACCTTCACTAACGGAGCATTTGCAGGCCTTTTCTCATCTTCTTCCTCTTCACTCTCATCACCAAACTCCACTTTTCTCCTCACAACTAACACGTAAGGAACACAAACAAACAAAAAAGCGTCAAATCCAACAACCCATTATTTTAATTTTGATAAAACACTCAGGAAAAAACAATACCTGCTTTGACGGGTTCGGTTAAAATTTCTTTCAAGCGATTAGACCGACGCAAAGAAATATTGTCACTGTGCTGTGTTGATGACTCGACGGAGCTGATCCTCTTCAATCGATCAGATCTTCGCAAGATTGCGGTCTCGTAAACTCTTTTAGTCCATTTCTTTCTCTCGCATTTCGAAGAGAGAGAAGTTATGGATCGAAGATCAGAGAGTGTTTTGTGTATTCCAAGTGATTCCAATCGAGCCTACAATTATTAACAACAACAGCTCAGTTAAATCATTCGTTTTTACAAGAAATCAAAGAAACAAAGCAAAACTTTATGAGCATTACCTGGTTCTCTAAGATGCGTGCGTTTCTTAGATCTTCATAGTGGAATTTGCATTTAAGCTTCCCCATTTTCTTAGAATACTCAAGATTTCTTTCTGGTTTGAGGGGGGGTTCTTTGAAGTACTCGTTTCTAACGGTCGATGTCTGGATATTCAAATTTTGAATTTCTACAAAAGATTTATCTCGGCCCTGGTATTAAAAGGGCTTAAATTGAGTATTTTTAAGCCGTTAGGTTTTTTGATATTGAGTTTTAATTCTTCTTTGTTGAAATTAAAAAAATGCTTTAAATTACAATTTTTAAGTGTTTTTGAATTTTAATGTTATAGTATCAAAAAAAAAATATTATTTTGACACATTTCAAAATAAAAATTATTTTAAAAAATAATCACTAATACATTTTAAAACACTTTTTATAATAATTATAATTATCTATCACTTAGTTAACAAAAATTAAGTTGTTTAGTTTGGGTTTTGATCATGGTTTTCTAACTGGACTACAATACTAATTTAAAAATAAGTAAAAAAATAATCATTAAATCAGTTTACAAGTCCTCGATTGAGTTATTATTTGATTGAAAAGGTGGTAATTTTTATTTTTTAGTATAGTAAGAGTATGGCAGCTTCTGATTTTTAGTGTATTTAAAAGTACATTTCATTTTCAAAAAAATATAAAATTAATATTTTTTTTTCTAGTGTTGTTTCAATGATTTCGATATATTAATGTAAAAAATAAATATCAAAAAACTCATCTACGTTTTTTATCACAATTTTTAAATTTAGAATACTTTATAAAATTATTATTTTTTTTTTCAATTTCATACATGTTTTCTTTATTGTTATTTTTTTATTTAGAAGAATATCAATGCAAGTTGATTGTCATTGCAACATGATCCCAGCTTTATGTCTTTATATCTCATAGTACTCGACACTACCACTCTTTTTTTATTTGTTACTAAATTAAGAATTTTTTAATTTTATCATCAACCAATATCTCTATCTATCATATATGGTTATTATTTTTATAAGCAATTTCATCATTTTCTCATTTTCTTCAAGGCAAATATAATCCTTTTATTATTATTGTCTTTTGACTTTCCAAGATTTTTTAGATTGATTTTATTATTATTATCTTATTCTCCAATATTTAATCAAAGGATGTTTAGTTTTTTAGTTGAGTTCGAGTTTAGAATTTAATTGTTTGTTGGCTCAAGAGATTAGGTCTGGTTTATGAAGTTAACACGAGTTCCTTTGTTTTTTCTCATCATCTAGCATTTTGTTGTTTTTTAATTCACTTTTTATAGCATTTTTTATTCGTTTTCAAAATAACACAGGTAGTCTTTTAGTTTTTTTTCTCTTTGTTGAATTTATCTTTTTTAAAAGGAGTTTTGTTGTTAAATTGAATTAAATTAATTGATTTTATCCTCAAAATTTATTTTTTTTAGATGTTGAGCTTCTTGGTTGAGCCCAAGTCAAAAATTTAATGGATTACGGGTTTGAGAGTTTAACCCAGATTAACAAGGTTCACTCGGCTTTTTTTTTAAGCTCTTTTTCCTTTTACTCTTTCATCCTCTAACATTATTTCTTACCCTCTTTCTATATGATTTATCTTTCTTTTTAATAGAACAAGAGTTGGCTCAAGTTTTTTGTCTTTGTTCAATTTCCTTTTTCTAAAAGGATTTTTTTTCAATTAAATTAAATTTATTGATTTCATCCCCTAGCATTTTATTTGAGGCAATAAATAAAGGGATTTTTCCTAATTACCTTTTATGAAAATTGACATTTTTTGTTTTTCTTATCATTTTTCTACAAAGTTATTTCAATATCATGTCTCGGATCATGAATTTATCTTTGTTTTTTAAATAAAAAAGTTAACTTGAGCTTTTTATTTATTTCTTTTTAATCTTGAATTAGTAACCAAAATTGTATTTTTTTTTAAAAAAAAATCCACATCATATTGATCTTGATATTTTTTTTCTATGAAAAAAAATAAGTTGGTGTAGGAGCGTATATTAGAACGAAATGTAGTTTAAACCAAGATTGTCAATTCCATTTCGATTGGTGCTTTGTTTTTTTAATTAGAACAAAATGTTTTGATTTCAAAGTGTTTCGACTCGCCATATCGGAGTTGTACTATATATATATATATATATATATATATATATATATATATTAATTCAAAAAAAATTAGTTCAAATTCAAAAATAAATATTTAGAATTGTGTAATTTAATCTAAAAAAAACATGATAAAATGATTTTTCTGAACAAAATTATGAACATGTATAATATTACGAGAATGTTATCATCAATCTCACAAGGTCATTATATTTTCTGATTGCTCTGATATTTTAACATAATATATATAAATATTTCAAGACTCCTTGTAAAATTTCATCTCAATCTAAAGGTCGGATGAAGAGATATGATTGATATTATAAAATTATTTATTATTTAAAAAAATACTATTTGGCCGAAATGGAACGAGCAGACCGAAACCGGAAAGTTTCGGCCGATATTGGGTCGAAAAATCCAGAATGAGCTGAAATTTAAACCAAGGTAAAAACAATATCGTTTTGTCTTGTTTTTTTAACTGATACGAAACATTTCAGCCATTTCGATCGAAACGAAACTAACAGGCCTAATTTAAACTATATTAGATTTCATTCCAAGCTGTTTTGTTAGAAACCTCATTAGGTAAACTTAAAACAAATAAATAAAAAACTATATCATTTTAAACAAATGAATTAGTTTAGTTTCATCAAATGACCCGTGAGTTAACGAAATAATCCAGCAACTACAAGCTTTAAACTGGGTCAAACCGACATCCATGGATATGACAGAGGAGCTGTATTTTTTTCAGAAGCAACTTGTGGCTGTCACTATCAGCTTGCCTGGCGCTCTCCATTATCATCTTCTCTACCGCAACAACTCCATCAACTTTGTACATCGCAAAGGGGGGGAAATCTCCCACCACCACTAATCTTTGTCGAGCTGACCAAGTCCTAGCTAGGAGTATTTGAAACTTTGTTTTAAATTTTTTTTTTTTTTTTTGGTGTTTTTTAGATTATTTTTCATTTGTTAATATCAAATATATATATATATATATATATATATATATATATATATATATATATACATAAATAGTATAACGTCGAAACGAAATGTCGAAACGTTTCAAAACTAAAATATTTTATTCTAATTTAAAAACAAAATACCAACCGAAATGGAATTGACAATCTTGTATCGAACTTTTAAGCCTTTTTATCTGTCTTCTGGGACCAAAGATGTTCATGGTTGCTTACAGATGGAACCCGGAAGGAAATTCCAGCACCTCTATGAACAGCAACCGAAGACTTAAGCAATGAAAATGGTTGGAACTTTTCTCACCATGATTTCAATATCCCTATTGTAATCAACCCTAGCCCGGCCATGTTCACCTGTCATTTTAGACTGGTATTTACAGGCCCTGTCAAATACACTGATACAGCCTAGAACAGAGTCGAAAACAAAAGTCCTCTGTGTTGTTGTCTGATCATCTAAACTCTATGGTGTTCCCTGGAATGAAATTGTACGCAAAATTTGCAAAAACAGCATTCAATTATCATGCAGAGCCAGTGACAGTCTTTTCATTCTTTTGTCTCTGTAATGTTGATTCGATTTTGGTTGTTTATGGTCCAATGGAGAGCAATGGCTCAAATCTTTTAGGGACTCGGTTGATTTGTGTTGTTTACGAGGTATTTTGTATTACTGGATGGGCGAATCTCTTGTTATCTACCGCCTGCGTTGTTATTTATGCATAAACTGCTACAGACCAATTCACCAAAACACCCCATCGCCAAGGGCAGCGTTGGCCTGCAGAAACAAGCATTCTGTTTTAAAGAATTCACAAACTCCGGCGTGATGAGATAACAGAGAATTTATAATCTGCACAGTAGATCTCGAATTCAAATACGAGACAACTAGGATTTTACTCGCTCACCTGGAATATACTTTCCAGGAATCTGATGTTTTACTTATTCACAGGCTCTTCCTTGTTATTTCTAGCATCCGTCTCTGGGATGCTTGGTTGGCTATAGACATGTAATTTTTAGTTCTCCCCGGAAAACTAGATCAAGAGGAGGTGGTAAAGAATCAAATTTATTGCTTGAAAGAATCAATGAATCAATATTTGTACACCAACTAAAAAAGAAAGACCAACATTTGCTTCATCTACAAGATTGCTCGGTAACCTATTCTAGGTTGAAAACCCTAAGGCCTTTGGCAAATGTTCAATTTACAGGCAGTTGTTGTTACATTTGCTCCAGGTTTCCTAACTTTGTGCTTGGAGATTTCGACTTTGTTCCTTGCATAATTCTTCTAAAGCTTCTCGCATCCACCAATTATGGCAAACTTCTCTAGCTTCATTGATGGAAACCTGAAAGAAAAAGAGAAAATACATTGCAAAATCAGATCCCATCCTCTTAAACATATGTTGCGTAGAAACTATCAATCGACGCCATGAAAGCATGCATCAACACATACCCATCTTCGTTTTCTGATATTTTTCTCGGGCCAAGAGTCTAATTCTTTTTGAACAAGCAGAGGAAACATGTAGCTCTCATGCATTATGCAACTCCTTTTACTCTTATAATGCCATGGGCCTAATTTATCCTGCAAAGAAAATATCAAAAAAACTAATTAGATTTCACAAGAAGGCATCGACTGAAACAATGAGAAACTTTTATGTGGTGATGGATTGCAAAAACCAACCTGAACAACACCGATAACTCCTGCTTCCTCCTCCGTCTCTCGCTTCGCTGCCTCTTCCATACATTCATCGTTTTCCCATCCTCCCTGTTCATTACAAACCAGACTATTAGTTACGAGAACGAAATGGCTTAGATACAATTATCATAGAAACCAAATGATGATAACGAGGTTCTTGGTGTAAGAAACATAGGATTGGTACCTTTGGGAACAGCATTCCTTGACCATTCTGTGCACTAATGACAAGGACTTCTATTTCTTCAACTGAAGCTGGTTCTTGTGACTTGTATCTATATGGAATGCACCTACATAATTTTAAAAACAAAATAACGAAAGAAGATGAGATCATGATTGGATCAATTACAGATGTATAATTACACCGGTTAATTATAAATCACCCTCAAACATCCCTAAAAGTGAATGAATCTCTCTGTTTTCGACCAAATTCAAATGCAAAACAAAAAATACAAAAATTAAGTTTAACCCAGATTTGATATCCCAAGTCTAGAGCATCAAAACCATGAAAGATCCAAAATTGAAGGCAATAGATCAAAACTGTATTTAAATGTACAAAAATAAATCAACAATTTAACACGAGATTGTAAAGAGTTTCCAAATGTTTTAGCAAAGATCAAGCAGACATGATTAATTAAGACATTACCCAAAACCATAACAACATGAACGAAACAAAGGAAAAGAAGACTCACCCTACAACAAGGCGATAGCCTTTCTCATAACGTTGAAGATGTCTTCCAGTACGAGAAACCAAAGTGACCATATTCTCAATTTGCACAGGCAAGAATTTTGATGGGATTTTAATAAGAAATGGGAAAAGAAAGTTAAGGAGATTTGTCAGGTTGGTGAGATAGAAAGATAAGCACCTCATGTTTACGCCACACAAGAGACTCAAAACCAGATTTTCTGTTGATGATTTGATTTGTACGAGACAATTACCTTAATTTACACACCCTAAATTTGTTCTTCTTTCGTGGAAACTAAAAACGGGTTCTCTCAAAAGGGTTTCTGCTATGATTAGAGAAGAAAGTATTTTTGGTATGAAACAGAGAGCATAGGATGCTACGACGATATCGCAGGTGTAGAGCTCAGACAAAAGCCCGTGGATAAGAAAAAAGGAGGTTTTTTGACGCAATTATATAGAGATTTTATCAGTTCGGAGAGGGAGACAGAGAGGAAAGTGCTGTACAGGTTTTGTCTTGAGAAGTGGACAGACGCGCCGTTTGTGATGGTGAGCATAACTTGATTCGAAAGTGAAATATTCAATAAGAACACTCGGTTTTAGTTAGCATGAAGATTATCTTTTTAATTATTGAATCGTTGACTTTTACTCTTCAATCGGTTGTTAATGGACTGAAATTGACGGGGTCATAGGGCGATTCTCATCTGCCAGAGTCAATGAGAGATTCAAATAAAACACACATGATTTATTCAAATAAAGAGATATATAAATGTTATCTTTTCTTTTAATCCCATGAACGTTGATCAAGATTTGTATTATGGGTGTTCAAACAATGGCAAATTTATAATATTTTTATTATTTAATATATATATATATATATGATAGTCGGTTAAAAAACCTAAAACACAAATATACAAAATGAATGGCAGGTTAAGATTTTTAAAACTTGATTAACGAGATCCAGATCTTATACTCAATTTAGATGGTCAACAATGGAAATTACAATCTAAATTAGTTTTTATATGTCATGTTTTTTTTTTAAAAAAAAAATAATTCCTTTACTTTGGTTAATTGATTATGTCAATCTATTAAGCTTAAATTTTTTTATTATAGTTCAAACCAAGTTTTGGGCTAATTTATTGAATTCAAATCTTATTTCTAACTAATTTCAACCCATGAAATTAGCAATATAAATCTAACTCGTGAATTATATATTATTCATTCAAAAATATAACTCAAATTGATATATTCAACATGTTCGTGTTTAAAAAATTAAATAAATTAAATTTATAATTATAAAATATCATATGTTGGGTTGGATATAATTATAAACCCAGATTCAATCACAACTATATGCTGAACACCTCTAATCTATACTCGTGTGTATGTGTGCTTTATTATATTTATAATTTCTCAATATATATCTAAATAAATTTATATATTATTTGTCCAGAATAATCATGATTAACTTTATTTGATAAATATAAAATATTTTGTTTTTCATGATTATATATTTAATAAAAATAAAAGAGCTATATGAACAGTTACTTGAGGTGAACCTTCTTATATCTCCTCGAATCTTTATTACCATTGATAAACTCAAGTTTAAAGAGACAAAAAAACAATTTTTTTTGGAATCAGAAAAGAAAATGACTCAACTTCTTTGTATACAACTATGTTTTGAATCCTGTTATCCCTACACTTATTAAGTGTATAAAAGTTGTTCAAAAACTCATTATATTTTCATTAATATTAATGCTGTTTAAAAAATACTATGTAAAAGCCTTTAAAAGCCTAATATATTTCCATTCATATTAATACATATAACAAATATATTTTTCCTAATTAATACATATTTCAAGAATATTTTAATTTATCAATAATATCATAGTAAAACTATATTTTAGCTCATTATCTCAATAAAAGATCTCATGGGCTATAAATAAAACCATGAATTCTTTAATTGTCAATTTCTCAATCTTTATTCTAAATTATATATTTATTTTCAAGGTATCTTTCTGTAATATCATTGCATTTCTCTTTAAAAAATTCATTAACTTATTCATCATAGATCTCAAATCTACTATATAGAATTTTTTGCAGGTATCAGGCATTCACATTTGTCCAACTTAGTTAGAAAAAATATATCAAATTGTCAAAATCAAGAGATTAAATAATTATCCAAAACATAAGTTTTACCCGAAACTACTTTAATTTTTTGGAACATCATCAATCATCACTAATAAATATAAGATAAAGTTTTAGAATACATTACCTTACTAACAATAATCAGTAATCTAATTTATTTCATTTCTCAGCAAGCATTTACCAAATTTTTGGTTGTTAAGAAAATCAAAACCTATGTATCAAAAATTTCGTTGACATTTATTCAATAAAGTTCTAATCCGACTATGGGTTTTGACCTCCCCATTTACGCAGAAAAAACTGTCGTTTGACTCGTGTCAAAATTCAACCCCGTCAAAAGACACGTGATTATCTCTCGGGTGATTAATAATTACAAGAAGAACGTGTCAAAACTAGAAATGGTCTCACAGGAAGTATAATGTACTCGCCCTCACATTCACATGCCCACTGTGCCGAATTGCTGATCATTTATCTAGCTTACACATCACGCGCTGGATGCGCGTTGGTTCTGTTTTCCTGCTTTGACGATATATCGCGGTTTTTTTATTACTTTTCGTCGTTTGACTTTATCTACACGAGTATCCGACCGTGTACGCTTTTTATTTATTTATTTATTTATTCAAAGAGTTAATTACAACCTAGTCGGTGCAGTTTAATAAAATTACACAGCCAGTCCTCGTTAATTTAAAATATTATTATCCAGTCCTACATTCTTGAATCAATTAAAAACTCAAGTAACGGGATCAATATACTTTGATGCTATAATTACGGATTGAATAATTTTTAGAAAATCAAGGTTCGATATGTTATTAATACTTTAAGATTAATAATAAATCAAGGATGGTCAACTCGAGTCAAGGGATCAATTAGATATTGTGATACTATAAGTACTGATTGAATAATTTAAGAAAATCAAGGACTGATATGTTATTAAGACTTTACGCATGGACAAGCTCTTGTTTTAAATATTGCGGCGACACACAAACAACACGGCTTTAAAATAGCTTAATTATTTATTTATTTATTGTTTGGAAATGTAGTTATAATTATTTTTTAAATTGTTTTTTATTTAAAAATTTATTATAATTATTTTTTAAAAATCAGATTTAACTTTGAAAACATCAAAAAAAAAATTAGAATAAAAAATAATTTTTTTTTTCGAAAGTGATTTTAGAAGTAAATGCCAAACACGTACGGGTAATAATTACTGGGGGGGTTCGCCGTTGCTTCAAAGCAATGTTAAAAAAAAGGATTGTTTACTGTAGGGAGTTCACATTAGTCTCGAAGGGGGTATTTCCCAATGATTTTGTCTTCGTTGCCGTCAAGCTAAAACTATATAAAAAATAATTTTTATTATATTTTTATAGCTCGAAAAAATAGTTATATTGAAAGGTCAAAATAATATCTTTATATTTGCAAGTTATTTTAATAGGGTGGCTAGAAATTTGTATCATGTATTTTTATTAGAAGAAAAGTTTGGGTTAAAGTTGTATTACATAGTTGCAAATAATTAATAATTTTATTGATATTAAATATATGAAAATATAATTGGCTTTTAAATAGTTTTTTTCCTACTGAGCAAAAAGTTAAATTTATATTACCTGAAAAATTATATTATCAATTTGACTTTTTTAAATATATTTTATATTAAAAAAATAGATTAAAGGGACTTTAATCCTATATTAGAGCTTTTGAGTTTTAAATGGATGAAAAAAAAAATATAAATATAAATTTAGAATTTTTTTCTTATAAATTGAGTATGTAAATCTCGAGTTTGAGTCAAAAATTTTTTTTATTTTAAATCAATTTTTTTTGATATTTTTAAATTATTTTCATGTGCCGATGTCAAAAATAATTTTTAAAAATAAAAAATATTATTTTAATGTATTTTTCAACAAAAAATATTTTCAAAACAACCTCAATCATACCCTAAATTAAGCAAAATGAATATTTTGCAAATACCAGCACTAGCCACTCTAGCCTCCACACATCAGTTATCTTGACCAAGAAAAATAGATCATATTGCTAAAATTAATAAAATTAATATCACGTTTTAAAAGCCTCTTAAATTTGAACAGAAATAAAAATAAATTGCGATGAAAAAAACGTCAGCCAATATAATAAAATGAAAAATCCTTAGAAGAATCCATGTCCATGACTAGATGGCTACTCAGCATGTGGGCTGTCCTTATCTGCAACAGTAAATTGTTGATCGATTTTATCAGATCTTTTGGATATGTGTTTTTTATTGTATTAAAAAATATTTTTTTTAAATATTTTTTTTTATTATTTTAAATAAAATATTTTTCATGGGTTATTATTAAAAATTATTTTTAATAATAAATAAATATTATTTTAAAATATTTCTAAATAAAAAATATTTTCAAAGTCAACTGGAAAAGAGAGGGGACAAATTACATTTTAAATTATTTTTTTTATATTTTTAGATCATTTTTATATACTGATATTAAAATAAGTTTTAAGAATATTTGCTACTGCGTTTCAAAAATATTTTTGAAAAAAATTGATTTGTTTCGACTTTAAATTCAATTTTTATGGTGTTTTTAGATTATTTTTATGTATTGATATTAAAAATAATTTTTAAAATATATAAAAAAACATTATTTTGATGTGTTTCTAAACGAAAAACACTTTAAAAAACAACTTCAATCACATTCTCAAACATACAATAAAATAAAAAAATATTTTAATACATTTTAAAATAAAAAAATCCTATCAAATCAACCTCAATCGCTTTCGAAGCATCCTCAATCACATTTCTTCCGATTACCTCACCAACACTACTAAACAGGAATGAATCATCTGTGTGCTGAGAGATCTCAGATGTTTGTTTTTATCTTCTGTCAACATTTTTGAATTATCACTATATTTATAATTATATTGACATAAATTTTGTATCTTCTGTCAGCATTTTTGAATTATCACTCTATTTATAATTATATTAACATAAATTATGTTTTTGGCAAGATAGAATAACACAAATTTCCTCCTGCCTGCTCATCAAATGGTTAAAAAAGTGCCAATTTGCTTTCTTGGGGTATTGCTGTGGATAAGATATGTATGAGCAGTTAATTTGATGGCGACCTCAAATATTACTTTATGCAATTAGTCAAACTTTGACTTAAAATGTCAATTACTTACGCAAAAATAATAATAAAAAAAAGAGAGTAAAATGAAAAAAAGAATAAAAATGAAAGAAACTATTAACACGATTTCGATTAAGGGTTTGGTAAATGAATGGTGTGTTTTGTCCCTATGGTAAATGACGAAATTTTCATGTAAATAATCAACTGAACAAATCCAATTAAATTGAAATTTCCCTTGTTTTCTTCTAATGTCATTTTCTCAATGATTAATTGTGTCGGTTTTTTTTAAAATATTTTTTATTTAAAAATAAATCAAAATAATAAAAAAATTAAAAAATTTATTTTGATATTATTATATAAAAATGATATAAAAAAACCAAAATTTCTTATTTAAAGTAAAAAATAAAAAAATATTCATTTTTTTTCTAAAATAGTTTTAAAACACATTGACAAACATCTTGAAGTTGTTGAAATTGTTTTTTAAAGCAGTTTTTATTTTTAAATTTTTTTTTAATATTATTACGAAACACATAGTACAAAATCAATAAAAAACTGATTTAGATCAAAAAAATAAAGTAAAAAAATATATATATTTTAAATATTTTGAAACCCTATACCAATCATATAAAAAAGAAGCAGAAATAATTGACTTAACACAGTTTACGTTTTCATGTTAGGTTACAAGCACACAGATAAAAGACTTTTGCTGCAA